>VXAD01005612.1:236779-367533 GCA_013399195.1 Dicrurus megarhynchus
AAAAAAAAACCAAAAAACAAAACAAAACAAAAAAAAAACCAACCAAAAGTAGGCTTTCTCCTTTTGGAAAACTGTAAGGATGAAACTTCACTAAGGTTCTTTACAGGGTAGATTAGTTTCTGAAAAAGAATAATGCAGCTGTGTAGTACAAAATCAAGCAAGTCTGCATCTCACGGAGTTTGATCAAAGCAAGTGGGGATAAGACACTTATATAAGTAATGGGTGTACAACCTATCAAACATAATAGTGGGATTTATACATAGCATAAATTTCTCCTTGGTTTCAACTATTCTTGGCTGGCTACAGCCACAGGTGTATGCATTGTTGATGGGATGTAAAGTGGGGTCTCTTTCTGAGTTTGAGTGTGTCCTATCTTGGTTACATTTTGATAATGCATTGCACACTTCTAAAGAATTCGGACTTCAGAGACATTTATTTGAAAATTTGTATTGGAAGTATATTTGAAATTTGAAAATATTTGAAATACATTTAATATTGAGAAATATTCAGAATATATTTGAAAATTTAGGAATTTTCAAGCTGTGCTTACTCAACTGTGAATTAGTCTACTCTGAGTCATGCATATGTTTCAATTTACATATTGATATATACTAGAAGAGCAGTGGTTTCAAGAAGCCTTCTCTCAGCATTGACAGCTGGTGTGGATGGACCCTCATAAGACTGAAAAGATAACTGTGAATAGTAAGTTAATCATAGTGTCATAAAAATAGTAAGATTGGCAGAAACATCTGTAAATCATCTAGTTTAAGTCTCCATTCAAAGCAGATGCAATTTAAAAGTTAGCTCAGGTTCTCACCTAGTCCAGTTTTGAAAATCTGTGTGGGCTTCTTCCTCTCGTCCTGGTTCTGTGTCCTCTTAGCTTTCATCTTGAATGGACCACAAACATGAAATGTAAGGGCTCTAACCTGGCCTGAAGTAAATCACAAAAAGTCGCCCAATCCCAGCAAAATGGAGGAATATGTTACAAGTTGAAATACATGAAAACAAAGCTAAGTCATTACTAAGGATTCCTGAGGGAAAAAAGAAAGGAGGTAATAAAATGTGCTCAAAAATGTTGGAATAATACCAGAAAAATTCAAGGAGAGAAGTTATTCATGATTAATCAACTTAATAGATTTTGGATTTCTACTGTTTTCTTTTTGCATTAGTTCATTAAGGGGTAGGTAGTGGTTGCATACAGTATAGTTGCAAATGTTGTCAGCTGTAAAACTGGGTTGTCGTTCATGGAAGATGACAACTTTTTTTTAAATTTCTTCTTATTCTGAAAAGGAAAATAAACTCAAGATTTAGAAGTGATTATGTAAGAGAGATACAGAAAAAATTCTGGTTAAAAAAAATTGAAAAGTTTTGTCTTCATATTTTAATTTTTTTACCTGACCTATATTTTGCAGCTTCACATTTTAGATATCTGGTGCATGAATTTTCAGTAACTCTGGTCTTTGTGGTCTGCAATTTAATTGTTGAGGGAAGCATTCTGCTGTCCTGCTGCTCTGTGTAAGGAGTGAGATATTTTTTTCTCAGCAAGTATTTGTGAACAAAGACAATATAAAGGTAGAAATTAAAAAAAAAAACAAAACAAAAAGGCACATATTTAACTTATACAGGCACCTTATATATAATACTTTATTTTCACTTTTTCATTTTGCAGTCTTAGTAAATAAAGAAAAAACATAGTGCCTTCAGGATCTATATGTCAAAGCACTGAGGTTGTATTTTAGGATTTTAACATCTGTGCCTTGCCTTGGCTTTACCTGACTGTTTCCAGATGGTTTTCTGTATGATTGAAAGCAGCATCAGTGTGCATGAACGTTGTGTCTGATATCTAAGGGTACTACTTTTTCTCAGCTTTAAGAGATGCTCCCTCCTCAACTCATGACCTGTGGCAAACCCTAAAACTACAAGAACTATTAAAAAAAAAATCAAAATATTTTAAAATGGGAACCAAATTAAAACACAGAGTCCCTTCCTTTACCACAGAGGCTTTTAGAGGAATTCAAAACCTGTATGTATGCCTTTCATGTCAGAAAAAATTCCTTTTGGGAAACTGTTTGATCTCTTCTCTAAAAATGTGGGTTTGATAGCTGAAAGCTTGGTAGTTGAAAAGATTCAACTGAAAAGGGTTTTGTGGTTTCCATGGATCTTCTGCGTAAATGCTTTTCAATTTTAAATGGCCCTCTGGGTTTGCGACTGAATACTTCTCGTAGACCAAGAAGATTTAATAAACAAAATGATATTATTTTTATTTAGTATGTGGTTTCTTCATGTCTTAAACAAGACTGTTTGTCCTCTCACTTTGCCTGAGGATACATCTTGCTATAGCTGTGTGATTAGATTTTAGATACATGCAGCTGAAAATAAACCCAATTACCTAAATAAATGGAAGGTAGCAGTAAATTGTGATTAGCACATAATTGTAAACCCAGAGATGCAGAAGCTTGAAACAATAAATGTTTAAATTTGGGGATATAGCACCTAATCATTAACAATACTTTGAAGATGAGGCATTTATTTATTATCTTATTAGTAAAATTCTCACAAACAGTAAGAATGCTTTAATACTTTGAAGTATTAATATTTGAAAGCCAATAGAGATACCTTAATGTCTTTTCATAGACAGTCTAAATATGTCTTGAGTATGGTGTATGGGTGTCATTTAAGTGTATGCACAGGATATGCTGAACAAATCTAGAGATGAAATTTACCACTGTTTTGTAAACTTCATAAGAAAACACTTTATGAGAACATACATGTCAACCTACCAAATATGGCTCTATCAAATATTAAAAATATGTATATTGCAGGGTGGCCATAACATGTATCATTTTAAAGTCTGTCTGAGAGGACTCAAACAGTAAAAACTCAGTCACTGCTATGTGAGGGAAACCAGCTGATGCATTCAGCAGTTTTACATACAATTATGTCTGAAGCTGTAGCTTTCATTTTCATTGAAGAAAGACAGTTTGGGGTTTTTTTGCAGAAATGGCAGATTTCATGGGGCAACATTAAATTTCCTAAACTGATTGCTTTAATGGCCTGTATCATTCAAACAGGCTGTAAAAATGCTTGAAATGTTTCAGAGCCAACTGAAGAGATAAATATGCTTTTTAGCTTTCTCACTACTATATTCTCTCTCTAAGTAGTAACACTAACATTCATCATTCAGGAATCAATAAACTAAAGTAAAAATTGTGGTATTAATGTAGAAAAGCAGGATATTTGTGAAAACACTGAATTTAAGATTCCGGTTTGCTGAGTTTTGAACCATTAAAGTTCAAATTTTCACATTTTGCCAATAATTATCTGTAATGGAAAAATGGAAATTTATTCATATTTATATTTTGATCTCATTAAAGAAACAGTTTGTTTAGGGATGTGTCTGTCATTGAGACTTTTCATGTCTAATAAGTTGGCTATAGCTGGTCTGAGATCGATAGAGATCATTAAACTTCTCTGGGTTCCACATGACTGGCTGGGCAGGTGAATAACAAAGATAAATACCTCGACATAAAGGAAGGCTGAAGTTACAGAGAGATGGCATAACTATGGGAAAGATCTCAAAGGGGCCTTATAACTTTTTAGACGCCAAAGACAATTGTAAAATTTGTAGGAAATCAGATTTCAGTTTTTCCCATGCCCACATAAAAGTTCAGTATAGAAAGCTAAGATTCTTTCTCACCTGCCGTCTGGAACTGGAAGAGGCTTAATTTTGCATCAAAAGATGCAAGGCTTGCCAAAAATGTGCAAATTAACAATGTAGTTTCTTTGGAAATGCACATCTTTGAAGTGTTTCTTGTATTTTTCACTTTCTTTTAAACAATTTTAGCTCCCTATGGCACTGTGGGCAAAGATCTTGCCCTTCCTATCATTGACTTATATAAGAGAAAAAGGAAAAGAATACATGAATTTAGAAGAATAGAATTAGTGTAATCTCTCTAGAGCTATTTCCCAGGAGTTCCTGTATTCTCTTTTCATTTTCTGTTTGCACACATCTGTCTTAAATGCTCAGCTGAGAAAATCTAAGAACAAGGCACCTGGGTCTACCAGTAAAGTCCCCAACTTCATGACATCAATTGCTTGGTCATTAATATTTTCTGGCTCATTCTCTGCGTGTACAGTGAAAGAGCTTAACAGAAAATGAAACTAAGAGTATTACTCCTATGTTACCTGTGAATCTCATGCAGTCAAAATTATTTAGCTCTAATTTGCCAGTATAGTTCATAACAAAAATTAATGCTTCAGAGTATATTTTTTTAATACAACAATTATACTTCATACCGAAATCCAAAAATATATCATGTAGTGAATAAATAACCTCTGAATCAACTCTCAAAGGTTCTCATTCTGTGAAAGTTTAAAATAGTGTATTTTCAGGTGATCTAAAAATTACAGAACTACAAAACAAGGACTTGAATGGTCTGCTTAAATTTTTTTAAATTACTGCAGAAGAAATAACATTCTTCTTGAGAAAAAAAAGTTGCCTAAAAAGCAAGCGTCAAAAACTCAACAATGCATGAAACACAGGGGTATTCAGGAAGTTACGTTAGTGACTGCCATAATAAAATACAGGCTTGACATAAATTCCTTTTTTAAAATATGATTTGAAAATTTAGTCATAGGAGAACGTAGACCAGAACCCCCTGTCAGTGACTTTCACAGTCAAACAAAATTAAAATATATGTCCTCCTGTTAGTCATTTCATTTGGTTCCTTTGGCAGCCTTAATGAATATCACCTCAAGTAAAACCAAAGAAATCCATATTTTCTGTTTAAAATGCAAGGTGGTTTTACTGGCAGTCACAGGACATTGATACTAATATAAAGTGAACCGAGTATTAAATACGTGACAATACAGGAGTACAGCAATTATTATCTTTACATGCTTTGCTTTTCATTTTCATATTATATAAAATACCACTGTCACGTATAGGCTGCTATCAAAATTTCTTGTCTTGATAAGGGTTGATAGTTAATGGTTCTTTTCTCCCCTTTGAAAGGCAGAAGGACATCGTGATGGTAATTGACTTTCTAGAGGTGTACTGCAATGCTCAGTGAAGCAGTTGTGTTTGATTCAGTAGACTGGAACTGCAAAATGATTTCAGCTAACAGCTTTACGCCAGAGTAGTCAAATGGCTGGAAAAATGAGGGAGCAATGAATACCTCCAAACAAGAGTATCAGCCATTTTACTGCTAGAAATTAACTGTGGAAACAGAATTGAAAGGGCTGTTGTGTTTTCTAGGGATAAAATGATTGTGCAAATAAAGAATACTCAAAGCATGAGTATTATTTCTCCTCCCGTGACTTCTCTCCAAGCATTACTGTAAACAGTTTTCTCTCTATAAGCATCATATTTTTTAACTTTTTCAAATATTGAATCTGTAACAAATACTAATAAATATATTTTCTTCAACATGATGCTTAATATTTTACTTACTTCTTTCCTTCAGAAGTGCATTCAGCATGGATTCCTACTTACCCTGACTTATTTATTCATTAAATTAAGCAGGAATAGAAGTCAGTAGAGCTAAACTGCAGCATGGAATACTCTGTAAGAATCATCTCTGTCTTTGATTTCCAACAGCCCCCAAGGCATTCTCCAACAAAGTACAGAAAAAAAGTCAAGGTGTCTCTTGCTTCTTAGATACAATAGCTCTTCAATTAGTCTAGCTCACCAAGAGACAATACAGTTATCTCTATGTAAATGAATCTTCTTTCTCTTTCTTCTAAATTTTCTCTGAACATTTCTTTTGAGTTCCTGAATTAATTTTTTATCTTTTTGTTACGTGCATTTTTATTTTTCTGTCTTCTCTGCTGGCTTAGACTGTCTCACATGGTCCTGGTAAAGCAAACTGCAACTGTACTATCAGACTGTAAATTCCTTTTCATCTGCAAAATCCCAGGTAAGACATAATGGCTACATGCACTATGAAGGGTGTTAACCAAGGAAGGTGAATATAAATCCCTTCAGTGCAGCCTCTTGGCTGCCTCCATCAGCAGGGCCTCTCACCCAGCCTGGCAGTGCTTGAGACATCATCTGCCATGGGTGGAAAGGCAGAGACACAGGATGAATATCCAGTGCAGTGGGCTCGCAGGAGAGAAGCAGATGGGTTTGAAGCCACTTGGTAGGTGAGGTTTCAGATCTTCTGACACTCACTAACATTGTCCCACTTTATTTCCCAGGTTCCCATGACTCTTTAAGGACAGATGAAGAAGAGTATTTAAACTCCTTTCTCATGGCCAATTTTAATAAAAAACAGAGACTAGTTTTGTCAAATAGAGGCCTGGACATCTTAAGCTGAGCAAACAAATCTGCAGAGACTTTTCTTAATCAATTTTTTAAATTCATCTTTCTGTGCTTTAGTGTCTGCCTCTAAATGGAAAAGATTATACATATTCTCACAAGGACATTATGATGATTAATTAATTAATGTTTGCAAAGCTCTTTAGTTGCAATAAGATCTATAAAGAAGAGGTATATATAAAATAAATTAATAACTACCTGTACAGTGACCTTTGTTTCTTCTGTGCTGAATGAGTGAAAGGTCTTCTGGGGAAAAAAAGTGGACTGTGAACAGGCAGTTAAAGAGAATAACAATATTGGCACATAAAAAGTGATAAATAGGGTTTTCACACAACCCTTACTTCTGCTATTATATACCATTTAAAGCCTGACTCATGAAATTAAAGCTTATTTTAGCATTATTAGTAGATTCTTTTTCTTTTTTTTAATCTGTATTCTCCATATTTAGTTCTCCTTTGCAGACAGGAGAAAAGTTCTGAAGGAAATATAGGTTATTTCTCTTCAAAAAGGTCATTCAGAAAAACAAACATGGTATTTGTAAATATGCTTGTAAGTCAAGACTATCTGGGAATAGGATTTAAAATTGTTGGGGTTTTTCCTTAAAGGAAAAGTATATTCTCAAAATCCGATTATTTCTACAATGACTTATTTTTATTTTATCAAAATTCCCAGGAAAAAGGATCACAAAATTATGTGATGCATGAAAAATTCAGGAAGAATTATTTGAAAATCAGGCTCATAAATTCAGCTTTCTGCAGAGCAGCTACTTATCTGTCCGCCTGCCTCCTGGGTACTTGAACTGTGGCATCTGGTTAGCTCAGAACTTAATGACCATTTTCTATATGGATTACATTTCACAAAGATGTTAAAATCAAATCCTAGCTCAAGGAAAAAGAAAAGGGAAAGTCATCTTGGTGTGACCCTTCTTTTATTTTGATGTTTATTTTGCAAGTGGCTAGTAGATAGACATCTCTTCCTATATGACCTGTGCCCTAAACAGAAGTAAAGATAAACTGATAATTTTTTTTTTTTTTTGTACTGTGGGCAGAAAAGAAATTAATTCTTCAGTGGTAATCTTTATATATATCTAACATGTACCTTTCTAGATTTGTGCATGCAGAGAGGAATAAAGTTAAATATACCTACATTTTAATCAAGTAATATCTGTAATAAAGACTATTTGAAGCTTTTAAATCACTTCCTGATACATTGCCATTTTGCCAACCTCTGCAGAAAAAACTCTTATAGTCAGTCTTGCATTACACCTCTAAAGCCAAGGTCTGGTCCTTTTTTGGAACAATTCAGAGTCAAGGTTCTTAATCTGGAAAAAATTGGAGCTAGAGAATAGCCAGACACTCAAGCAAGAAATTCATCACTGGGTAGAACTCTCCTTTTACTTGCTGACTTACTGAGTAACATTTATGGAAATAAACTTAGCAGAATATACTGTATGTTAAGTTATCAGTATGGATGCTGCCTGCAGGCTATTGCAGTCATTCTTGCTGACATTATCCTGCTTCTATCAGATTGGCTATGTAGCTCCCAGTATTTTGTGGTAGAGTTCGTCTTACAAGAGGAGTTCTTGCCGAAAGGAAGCTGGAAAACAGTAAGGCAGGATGTCAACAGAGGGGCATCCCCCCAAGCAGTGTCTGCTGCTCTGTTGGGGGGGTGTGTTTGTGTCAGTGCATGGAATAAAAAATACTGTACTTGCTGGTCTCAGGCAGTCTCTGCAGCAGAAACTTAGGGGTTCCCTGAAATGTTCAAGGAATGTGATTCCTCCCCTTCAGATTACTGCCCATCATTTGCTCATGTCTGCACAGCCTGGTTTTCAGGCTGTAGGTGTTGCTGCACTGCAGCCAGAGGTGCGAGTGCATCCTGCTGAACCCTACCAGGCTAGTTTTAATCTAATTAGCTTGGATAACAATGTTAGTGAGGATGTGATAGAATGAGCTTCAGTAAATGAATGTGTGCTGATGTAAAAGCCTGCTAGGAATCATCAGGATGTCCCTGGGTGGCCAGCAACAATAATGTACAAATTTGAAAACCTCTTCCCAAGGGCTGTGGAAGCAATGGCTTGGCAGTTGCTTCAAAGCCCCAAATCATCCCACAGATAGTTTATAGTTCTCCCTGTAAAGCAGTTTGAAAATATTATGTAAGTTAACTGCTTGTCAAGATTTTAGCTGGAAAATAAATTTTAGTTTTCTCCCTGGGGTTTCCTAGTCTTTAAGGATTTGCATGCATGGCTATCATGACTACAGCCAGTCTCTCTGTGTTGTCTGCCTTCATCTTAGCAGTCACGTCGCTCTTCTTACTGCTGCATACAGGGTTCCATTTCTGGTAGCCTGAGTATCACTTTCTGTGTTCTTGAATGGTAGAAGAGTAACACAAGCAGATGAAATTGGCTCTGGGTTACTGCGTGTTCTTTTTTGAAGAGGAGACAGCCCACTGGTAATGAGAAAAATTAGAAAATTAAGTCAGAAGTAGAAAAGGTAATTGGAAGACAAAAGCTGGTTGCTGAACCAAAGGATATAGACCTTTAAAGTGTTAAAACTGTAAGATAGTCATAAGAGGAAATAGTAAATGAAAGGTAGGCAAACAGTATAGGAAAAAGATGGATTTTTTTTTAAATAAGAAAATATTCTTGGGATGAGGGACAAAGATGGTTGAAAAGCATGTATTTGCTTAGTCTACAAGTTAGTTCACACTTCTGGTACAACTTTATTACTGCTTTATACTGCGAACAAGCTTACTGGACAGGAACATTACTCGTACTTTTTTCCTTTTGTATGACTGAAAGAGACCAAAAGTTGGCTGCAGCAGCATCAGAAGCAGAACCCAGCATCTCTCCAGTTAAAACCCTTACACTTGGACCACTTTAACTGGGCTGGAAAACCTGTTCTGTGAACAAGCTCAGGTGTTGCTATACCAAATACCAGTGAATGTTGGTATTAGGGCTGCACGGGGAATAGCACACACAGGCTTCTCCACAAGCCAGGCATTGGCAAGGCTTAGTGAATACTGGGAAGGCACAACCCTAATCAGGGGTTCATTCAGGTGACACTCTATTCTTCTTGCTCCTGCTTGAACTGAGAGGGGGGTAACTTCTTGGGCTTGGAGACAAAATCCTAGATGCCATGATTTGCCCAGTGCCTTCATGTACAGTAACAGACAGGTGCCTTGTGTGTAAACATAGGATGGGAGTTAAAGAATCTCATTTTCTGCATGGCCTTGAATGCCTAATCTCTCCTTGTTTTCTCACCAACAGGGATGAGAATTGTTTTCCCTGTACAACAGGGACAATATTGTTTATTGACCACACAGGGGGCTGTAAGGCTAAATTAATTAATGTTAAAAACCCTTTGATTCTCTTAGATAAAAGGTTTTCTAGAAGTATGAAGAATAGCTATTTATTATCTACATATTGTCACTTTTTATTTATGCCCTATTAATTCTACTGCAGCTTTTTCTTCAGAATTATTTGCCCTATTATCTGATCTGCATGAAAAGAAGAAATTGATAACAATTAATGATTGCATTAAAAGTAATGTTTGAAAAGACTGGTCTAAATTTATTCATTTCAAGTGTACTTCCTCACAACCAATATGTATATGAAACTTTTTGATCAATGTTTCTTTTCTTTGGTGACTTTGCAATATGGTCTTTTCTTGTTTATATACTGCTTAAGGTATCCATGAGCTCACACAAACGGACAAGAGTATGCACTTCTGCTCTTACAATTAATTTCACTTCTTTATCTTTGATTGTATATTCTGTTTGGTCTATTTTAATCCTATTCCTCTCTTGCTGACTTTTCTTCTATTCAACAGCTTCAAGAATCCTGAACCCACCAGTGTAGAATCATTTGTATACACCGTCATTTCTATTTGCTATTTTCTTTGGGTTTTTTTGCACCCCAGTGAGACAGGGCAGGCAGTGTGATGTGCTGGATATCAGTACAGTGCACCTCAGGTACACTGAAACATCTGACTTCACCTCGTGTCATTTCTAGAATGTGTTTTCTTGCCCTTAGCCCTGAGCCACAACAGGAATTTGGCCAGATTGTGCCACATTTCTGCGGCACTGTGTAGCTAAGTGCTTCCAGAACATCTGTTGCTACTGTTGTGTTCAGCAGCCTGCTTAAAGTGTGAGCTGTGAAGTAGATTATCTAACACATAAATACTGGTTTGTCTGAAACTTTAGATAAGAATTGATTTATATGTATGTATCCAATCTGTAAAAAGTGGTGGCACTGCAAAAAATGAAATTATATGTTACATTTTAGGTAAATTCTATGGTGTAATCACTTCAGATGAGTTAGAAGTGCAGTTTCCTGTACTTGCTTCTGTATTCCTATTTTTTCTGCTCCTTACTATTTCTTAGATAATTTGGGATTAACTTTTCTATGCCTCATTGCTGTACCCTAGTAATTTCCTGAATTTCAAAAATGCCATTGAAAATGTCTTTGTTAAAAATAATAACAAGCTATTAAACTAACTTATTCAACATGCTCATGTCAAAAGATATTTACAATCATTAAACTGCAGTGAATGAATGGATTTTGTAGGAAGGCAGCTTGTTCACTGGAATTTGTTGAGATCTTCAGAATAAACCAAGGTGAAGAAAAAATATATACGCAGTGACTTCAAATCTATAAAATCTGAACGGCTTCCTGATGAACGCAAAATATGATTTTCTCTGGTCCGTTTACAGTTTAGACCATTAGGACAAAGATTGCCTGTAAATACTAACATGAAATTTTCTGAGGCCTGACCCATAATTCTGCTTTGGAAGGAGGTGGGAAAAGAGGTTAAGAAATTCTAACACTAATTCTGGGCTTGAATTAAATGCTGATTTATTTAATCTTACTGTTACTCTGTTTGTGTAAAAAATCCTACCTTGCAATGACTGTGAAATTTCCTAATATTTATAGCACATTATAGAAAACTAGTGGCTAGATTGTGAACGTGTCCCACACATTACCAGGTTCCTCTTAGACCTGAGGGACTCGGAAGTGTCTGTATCCCTGCATACTGTATCCACACCAAAGAAGAGGCTTGAAAATAAACTAATTTTGTCTGCCGACAGAGGGACATTGGTTAAGCCAGGAAATGAGTCAGGATTTCAGAAAACCATCTGAGCTCCTAGGTGCAGTGGAACATTTTCCCTTTTGCCACTGAGCAGCGTCGCTTCCAGCTGCAGGAATGGGGGCTGGTGCTCTCCACCTCAGAGACCGCAGTGGTGGAAGTGCTGTGCTCCAGGCATGGTTTTGTGTTTTGCTTGTATAAATGGAAAATGTGATGGTGGTTCATTTTGCTGGATTTGGACACAGGCATGAAGGATGCCAAATTCCGTGAGGTCCCGGTAGCCTAATGACCCTACAGTGTAATGACTGCTGCCTCCAAGTAATTCAGTGGCATTTAACCAGTTAAAGGGGTGTGAAACTCTGTGCTTTCTGTCTTACAAGTCTTTACAAAAAGATTAACAGTTTTTAGATCTTGCTGGAGCCTCAGAAGCACTCACATTTTCATGCATTTGCAAGGTGGGGTATTGAAAGAGTGAAGAGAAGTGAGGTATATGCAAAACCCTCCCAATTTCTTCAGATTTTTCCCTGTGCAGAAATAAATCTAATCATTTTACCATGTGGACTGCCCCTTTTCTCTTTGGCTAATTGAGCTTCCTTTCTTTCATCACGTGGGATATATGAAAATGTTTCTGTGATTTCACTGAATTTCCCTGCGAACATTTTTATGTTAAAGTGAATAAAGCTGCTTTGCCTGAATTTTTTAAATTTATAATACTTACATATATAATAACTATGAAATATAAATATCTAGGTGAGGGGAATAACTTTATTTAGGATTTAGGTTCTGTCATTAGACAATGTTTTGTTTTTCATATTACTTCAATAGTAGCTACATTTACTAAAATTGTAAATCAAGAGTTTGTTAAAAGTGGGTTCATATAAATATTAAATATTAAGCTTTCTGCTCTTTGCTTCATAACTCATTCTTTGCTTTTCTGGTTTTAGGGACATGTTTAATGTTTCAGCAATATTTTATTCCCAAAATACTTCAAGAAGGTACAATTATTTTAAAAGTATTTTAGACTACAAGTCAGGCAAATTAAAATATCAGTTATTATCTCTCAACAGATTTTACCTGATTAGTGGTGGAGTTCCGTTCATTATATGTGGGATTACAGCAGCAACCAATATCAATAATTATGGGATTGAAGGCAATGCACCATAGTAAGTATAAACTACTATCATATAACTTTTAAGGAAAACATATTCTTCTTTTTATCCCAATAAATGTAGCTGACTTCATAAAGGGTACAGGCATGCAATTTGGGATAATATCTGTTATGAAATTTTATTAAATATTAGCTGTGAAAGAGCAATGTCTTAATCTGGAGCTTGCTGCTTCACCTCCACCAATTTGACTCCATTACTGTCAATACAATCACCTTTCATTTACAGAATTACTCTTCATTTACATCTGAATAAGTGAAAGATATTAAAAATACCTAATGAGTAGCATATCTAATGCAGCTATTAATTAATTAAATATTTTCATTTCATTATCTACCCTGATTTAATATCCTTCGGGTGACTTAGAGCAATTTACAAATAATGATGTAAGAAAAGGACAAGTAAAAATCCCTTCCCCACCTCCTCCACTCCCGTCCCTCCATTAAAACCCAAACATTTTGGATTTTCACCACCTGGAAATGTTCCAGTGTCTGGAAAGCCTGACATAATCTTCTTGTGTCCTTGTGTGTAGGTGGGTGTTCAGTAGAACTCCACAAGCTCTCCAGGCATCACATTATTATTAGTTCTTGGCATGAAGCATGAGGTATCCATAAGTACAATAAGTCTTTCCATAAAAGCATGGCAGAAAGTGAATTAGACTGCAAAGTTAAATACAGTGTGTGTAACAGATCAGCGTGGCAGTGACTGGCACACTAATGGATATTTTAGTACTCTGGCAGCACTAATACCCTAGAGGACATCACTCTCAGTTAGATGCTTTGAGCATCTATTGTAACACATTTGAAACTGGTTATGTTCTGGGCAGGAAAAGTGGCAACCAAGGAGAATGGTTCATGAGTGAGCATCTGGCTCCTTAAAGACATTTTTGTAGGTAATTGAAATTTAAATTACAGTAAGAAATCAGTGCATACCATGGCTAACTGTTTGCTCTGCCTAGGGCCCAACTCATATTTATATATTTATTCAAAGTTATCCAATTAATCAGCCAGTTTATAATCAACAGTGTATTATAAAACTCTGTTATTTATGTTAGTAAGTAGGAGACATTTTTCATTTTGGTGCAGTTACTGAGGTTATGCTTCTTTAATCATGTTAACGTAGCAAATCAATACCTGGTGCCAGTGTGCACAGAAAACAAGGGACAGATGAGGAATGGTTATAAGACAGAGTAAAAAGACTGCTTCTAATTCAATGGCAGCATAGTGAATTATGTGCCTTATTCATTTTTTATGGTATTAGTAAAGTAAATGTAGGTGCACAAACTTGAACTTTTTTTACAGAATAGATTTTGTAAGTGATCCACAATGAGATTCTACTTGAAATAAGAGCATCCCATGAGACTGCTCCACTCGGGAGCATTCCACTCTCCACTTTGCATCAAATATGCAGCATTCAAATGTATTTCAAGTATTCACGTACCTTTGTGTTCTCTGCTTATCCAATTAACTATAGGTGGTAATTTACCTATGTTTTCACAAATATCTTTCAGGGAATCTTTTCTTGAGCCTGTCTAACAGCAAATTATACTTATGTAAAAAATATCTATGTATTTTATATATACTTGTAGATATAAAAAAATACTCTTGGGAGTGTTTTTAAGTTCATTAATACATGTGTGTATGTTTTTGTTTAAGGTTCAGGTTTCAAAAATTCAAAGTCATTATTCTGCAGTTTGTTGTTGTAACACCCTGTGGGACTGTCTCTATTTAGTTGAGAGGTTCTCAGCCTGGGAGAAAAAGTCATTCTGCCCTTTTTATAGTAACTTGTAGATAATTTCTGGCTCGACAAGAATCTGATATCAGAAGTTTTCTCACTGGAACTGGAGGAACTGCAACTAATCACACATGCCTAAATGAATATGAAGTGTCACACCATGTCACTTTTAGAGCTGGAATCGTAATGACAGATCACCTGGTCTGTCTTTCTGACCCAGTGGGAAATTAGCTATATCCAAACCATTCCTGACAGTTATTTATCTGAGGTACTTTAAATGCTCCCATAATGGATAGACCACATTTCATTCCAACAGCTTATTATCCTAATTGTCCTAACAGCTAAGAAACTTTTTTTAAAATCTAGTTTAGATCTTTCTTGCTGCAGTTTAAGGCCATTACTTCTTGCCCAAGTCCAAGAGATAAAGTAACTTATTCGTCTTTCCAGAAATCCGTGCAATATTTAGGATATAAGAACATAATAGCAGCTGTACGAGGCTATACTGCCAGCTCAGTTCCCTGTCCGCACCATGGCTAAAAGCAGATCATAGAGAAGAGTCAAAACTAGGCAAATATTCGTTCTCCCTCTAACCCATATTCTGCCAGTTTCCATCTAGGATTTCATTAGTGGTTTTTTTCCCCTGTGTTTGTTCAATCAGATCATTCGTCCTTAAGACAGTCCTCTTAGACTCATACTGGCCTGTGAGCTAATTTAAGGTGCTCTAAAACAGTTACGGTTGTATTATTTAAAGCCTAGCAAACCATGGTCATGCTACAATGATATTATGCTACCAAGGTAGCATAATCACAAAGAGACCACCAGTTTCCTTAATTTTTCTGAGTTCATTCAAACTGACATGGATGAACTCCCAGGAACTCTAGAAACAGTGCAGAATTCAGAAATGGCATCTATCTTTCAGGTCTGTTCACTGCAGAAGGTGGTGACAGTTCAACTGGAAGTCTTTTTACAGCCTCTCTTGGTATTCAGGCTGTTCTCTGGCAAGAAGAAAATTCTCTAAGAACAATCTTCAGGTTTAAGAATTTGTAGCAATGTTCGTTGATACAAATAACTGAAATCTGTACATTTTTATTGCTCACATACAGTGTATAAACCATGCCTCATTTGCTTTTTAATCAAAGTATTAGTGCTGACATTTTTAATAGTAGAAAAAAGGGTTGACATAAATGGTCTTTTACTTCACTGCAATTCCAGAGTCTAAACTGACCTACATTTCTTGGAAATTTTCATTTTTAATATTCTGTAAATTATCTCATATATTCTATTCTATTAAAAATTAGAAATTGATGCCTCAGCTTAATTAATATTAAAGACACACTCCCTCCGCAGTTTGAACTTTTGAGATACTGTTGTGTCATATCAGTCAGAGATCAGTCAGTTGTCCATCACATCTGATGTGGTCTCTGAAATGTTCTTGACTCTCTCTTTTTGTTGTTTCCAGTTGCTGGATGGCCTGGGAGCCCAGTCTCGGTGCTTTTTACGGGCCAGTGGCATTCATTGTGCTGGTGACCTGTGTTTACTTTCTCTGCACGTACGTGCAACTGAAGCGCCATCCTGAACGCAAGTACGAGCTGAAGGAAAAGACAGAAGATCCGCAGAGAATGCCAAGTACTGATGTGGGCCATGGTCATATTACAGACCCTGTGTCCGTTCCCCAGGCAACCTGCCCCATGATTTCTTCTTCCTTATTGGAAAATGAGCATTCATTTAAGGCTCAGCTTCGAGCCGCAGCATTCACTTTGTTCCTGTTTACTGCCACTTGGACCTTTGGAGCACTTGCAGTATCTCAAGGTCATTTCTTGGATATGATATTTAGCTGTCTTTATGGAGCCTTCTGTGTGACCTTGGGGCTTTTCATCCTGATCCATCACTGTGCTAAGCGAGATGATGTGTGGCATTGCTGGTGGTCCTGTTGCCCATCCAAAAGGAACACCTATTCTGTGCAAGTTAATGTGCGCCCGAAGGTTAACGTCAATGGCGACACTCAAGTTCATGCACCTTGTCTTCAGGAATCACCGTGTCCCAACAAGTCAGCTGTGTTTAATCACCCAGCAGCGAGCCACTGCAAACTCACTAACCTGCAAGCGGTTCAGAACCATGTTAACTGCCTGTCACCCGTGACACCGTGCTGTGCGAAAATGCACTGTGACCAGCTGCTTGATGATGAAGCTCACATTCATGTCCACAACGAGGGAACCTTCAGACCCAATATGCACATTCATAGATGTCTGAAAAGCAGAACTAAGCCACGTTACTTCAGTCGGCACAGGTCTGCAGGGGAAAGAGAGTACGCCTATCACATCCCCTCGAGCATTGACGGCAGCATCCACAGCTCCCACACAGACAGTCCCCACAGCACACACGAGAGCCAGTCAGGTCACAGACGAGCCTGCTGCTCAAAAAGTGATCCATACCCTACCGTCAACCAGCCCGAAAGTAGCGACACAAGTACTGTAATATATAGTTGTGGTAAAATGCCAGAAAGTGACACTGTGCACCATCCAGCTCACTTTGAAATGCACCCACGGACACAGTCATTGCCATTTAATACAACAAATCACAACGGAATTCTCAAGGGAAACATGCATGAAGCCATGATATACAGCTCAGATAGTACAGGAAATATCAAAACTGGCCCTTGGAAAAATGAAACTACTGTGTAGTTCGTGGGCCATCATAATGTGGTTTTTGCCCTAAACCATCATTATCTTTGTTTTTATTCCAAGATAAATACAATGATATGTTTGTGTAGCTCATCAGTAAATTGTACAGCTTTTCATCTTCTTAGTAAGTGTCAAAAAGGAGGGATAGTGACAGTTTTAAAGTGAAGTTATTTTTAAAAGAAAGTTATAAAATTATTCTGAAAGATAATGAGAAAATGAAGTCTAGACAATTGAGTAAGAGAGGCAATATCCTTTTGTTATACAGAGTGACAGTTCTTTAGAAACATAATTTTCATTCATTGTTTTCACTTTTTTTCCATTGTAACTTCAGACACTTTTTATAAACATATCAGCATCTTAAACTTTTACTTATTTATTTTTGTAGAAAAATATTATTACTGTGCCATGGACTTTAATCAGAAGTGGCTATGGTAGAAATGATAAACAGGATTTTATAAAATTGCAGCTTTTTAGATATACAAAAGTGATACTGCCTCTAAACATCTTCTGTAGCATATGGCCTGTAAAGTCATGTAATGTACAGTCTCTGTTCTGTCCTTTTTCTTGTTGGAGAGAAGTGCTAGATAATGTCTCTGTTACATCTTTGGTGCTGTATTGGTTGTATTTTGCATGACATATGTCAGGATATACCATTTGCTGTTTTCTAGTGTTACATGTGTTAAAAAAAGAACAAAAAAAAAAAGTGTTGTACAAGGCTGTGAAAAACCCTATTGATGTTAATCTAGAGCATTATAAATCTACAGGAAAAAAAATCACTCTGCACTAGTTTAAGTGGCACAATCCTTTGTATAAGGTTATATGATAGCTTTGATAAGGGTCCACTCTAATGTCTTTACGGAGCATGCACTACTCATTGTACGTGGCACTGTGCGGTGTAATAGCAATTGTCTCAACAAGTTTTACACTTCTTTGTAAAGTATGCCTTTTAAACAAATCTGTAAGCTGTTCCATGGTAACCTTTCCACATCTGTTAAGGTAGAGCAGTTTTACCATTAACTCTTTGAGGACTACAGTTATTTTCTTAAAGTAGCTTATTCTAGTTCAGAGATACTGTATATATGATATTGTCTATTTAGTTACATGATCAATGTAGTCCAGAGTTGTCAGGAAAGAGGAAGTTCAGTAATTTTCTAAAAACACACCTTCTTAGAATCCATCTATTAATTTCACCACTTGCTTTCTGAAAACCCATTTCCTCCCCTAGCAAATTTCAGATTGTCTTAATCCTTTAATGCAAATTTGACCTTCAGAGAAGTTCTTTATGTTCATGATTTCTGCTGAATTGTAGGGCATTCCAGGGTCAGTAGCATTCTCTATTAACAAGGCTCTTGGCAAGATTTTTTCATGTTTCCATGAACATCTGGACACAAAGCATCAACTCACAGTACAGAACTGCATCAGAATTATCCTTACATGAAATAAAACCGCTTTTTACAAATAGGAAAGGTGCAGAATAGTAACAGATTTCAGAAAGTGAATGGGAGCATAGAGCTGTGAGAAAAATGTCTACAGTGGAAAGTGAACAGTGCATCCAGAAATGAGAGAAAAAGCACAATTCTGTATGACCACACAAGAAAGTTTGCTGTGATGTCTTCACACGGACTTAAGTAATTGCTGCAGAGAGGAAATAGAAAATTCCATTGAGAGACCATCAGTCTGCGATTCTCTGTGTATAAGTGGCAGAAGTCTTCACATACTTCAGCCCCATATTTTTCTGTTATTAGCAGTTTATTAGACTCTACCTTTTTTTTTTTAATATGTAGGAATAAATTTCCTAATAGTGTACATAAAGATGACAATTATAATTGTTAGAATGTTATAAAAACATGTAAGTCAGATGAATGTGTTCTGCAGTGTTGCAGGTGGGAATTAGTACTCAAAGGGTTAATGCTCAGTATCTGAGTGCAAGAAATCTTGTTTTTCTGTATTTTTGTAAATTTGAAATATATATTGTAAACTCCAGCAGTGCAATGTATCCATCTCAGATTGTGTATTTTTAAAAGGTGAGCAAGAAGAATGCACTAGGTGGTTGTCAAGTTTTAAGCCAATATTCAACAGTTTCATAACTGCTTCTTTAGCTAATACAAAAAAAAAGACAAAACACTGAGCTTTATTATGTATATGCTGTATATGCTTGAACTGTCTCTAAACTAAAATACAGTATTTTTCTTTGTTTGCATATTGAAATATTTTGTTTCATAATTGTTTTCTTTTAATATTACTTTTACTCATTCCACATAGACAGTGAGCCCTAGATAAGCATAGACATAATGTGAAATCCACTTCTCTGTGTCTCAGCACTGTGTATATGTATATTCTGTAACAGTAAAATTGTAGGAGGTCTGTAGACCATTATGCAAAATATCACACACACACACACACAGAGCCGAGATGAAATACTCACTCTGCAAGAATCCACTCAGTAAGCTCCTTTATTCAGCTTGTGTTTTAATCACCTCTGTTATTTTGTCTGAGAGGACAATTCCATCTTCATAATGGCTAACAAAAAAGTAAATAGGTGCTGCTTTCCACAGAATAACTTACGTGATAAAACTCTCTGGAATTCAAAGGTAAAATATTAAAACACTTTTGTGTTATTGTGTTAAGAATTAATTTAGTGAATATTTCTGGGCTAATTTGGAAGAGATGTGTTATGCAATAATCTGTTTGCATATTATTTTTTCAGAAAATATACAGTATATCTACAGAGTAGGAGACATGATATTAAATAAATATAAAAATGTTTTGTAACATCAAATTTGACCAAAATACTTTTTATGCTATTGACTTTTTTTTTCCTTCAAGATAAATGAGATAATTTCAATGCTTTGGAAGTCTGGTTTTGATTTATTGTGGAGTTTTGGTCAATTATAGTCAGTGAACCGTTACTACTTTACCTGATTTTCTTCCCCATAAAAATAAAGTCAATGAAATAACCAGAGTATAAGAGATGTACTGTCCTAGTAAATTCCTCATGGACACGTGTAACGTGTTTTAAAATCAGTTTCAGTTTTGGTGATTCATTGATGACAAAAAAATGATTGAACAGATTTTACTGTTCACTTTCTGTCCGAGATTAAGCAAGAGGAATTTCATCCAAAAAAAGATAATTTTCAGAGAATGATGCAATCAACAGGAATCTGAATAGCTGCTACCAGGATAAAAATACGCTCTTGCTGTCGTGTTGTTCTCTGCATATAAAAATTCCAGCTTTCATGACTGAATTTGAAGTCACATAGGCTGTTTACAGGATGAATTCCTACCCAGCCTCATATAATGAATTTGGGTGTAAAAATAAAGCATACATTTTTGCACATTATGTCTGGTCATATGTGTCATTCCCAAGAAGTCTGTTGATTGTGTCTGCACTAATGTGACTGAGCAGTCGCTGTCAGTGGCCATAAACAGCTGTTCTCCTTCACCACACAGCTGCCTGCCAGCTACCCTGTGAGCACTGTATCCAGATGTTAACCCACCACGGGAGCTTCACTGGGGCTATAAAGCACTCATCCCGTCTGAACCAAAGCAAAGTCTGTGCTTAAAGCAAAGTCAAGGCCACCTTTGATGGACAACACAGGCAATTGGGCAGCCTCCACTTGAACATGAAGGGCTGAAGGCAGATAAATGTAATGGAAGTGGATTTAAGCAGTTTTAAGTCCTCCTCCCTCCGTCTCTCTAAAGTATCTGCCTAGTAAGTCTACTGCCTACAGATATTTAACAAATCCAGACAAATCCAGGCAAAATTAGACAGTTGACCTAGAATTCCTGGTTAGTTGAAATGAGTGAAACAGCACAATCTAGTTAACAATCAGAGAAGCCCAAGCTGGAGAAAACCTCTTTGGATGCTCTGTCACAAAGCTGCTTCAGGTCGGTTATGTGTGGGGACGTGGGTCTAAGCATCCTGGGTGCCTGAAGATCTGAAATTGCTCTTGTGCACACACTATTAAGGCTTACAAAGCTGATTTCAACTCCACAAATTTGGAAGTAGCTTCCACTGTAAATTACATACTTTTTTACAATGAAGAGATTGTCTGACATTTCACTGTTTGGGAAAAAGAAAATTGTCATCACAATAAGGCTGGTAACCTTTCTATGATAGGATCTTCTTTGCATGGAAACAAGAAAAAGGAGACCACCTGTACTTCCACTGAGTTTTTGTTGCCTATGAAAAGAAGTGTCAGGCTGATGAAGACATTGGCAGCTCAGCAGCTTCCTTGCCAGAACATGAATTCAAGTTCCTGTAGCAGCATCCTTCAATTCAGGAAGAAGCTGTAGAACACAGCTGGATCAATCAGAATTCATTGGCTGAATTTAAAGGCTGGATGGCTGACTTCAGTTAAGCAATTTCGGTAGTAACTTGGTGCTCTAGGCAGCTTTTACTTGCTTGCTTAACTCTCCAAGGAAGGGAGCTTTTGGTTTGGTTGTTTGGGTTCTTTTTGCTGTACCCAGTTGACTATTTTCTAATTAGCAATTGAATAGCTAAGAAGAAAACTTACTCTACAAATTACCTTGACTATAAGCCATGGCTTTTTGTTCCCTGTTAGGGGGCTTGTGAAGGTGCAAGTGAATCCCTATTCCCTTACCTGAGTTTTTTCAGGAGCCAAACAAGCAAGCATCAGTGAATTCAGGACAATATTTGAGGGCTCACTTCTCTACAGGGAGGGTTGAAATTTGGTTTGCAAACTCCAGAGCAATTCAACCTCAAACAAATATCCTGCCTTGAAGTTGTGCAGCTGGCCGTGCCTCTGAGGTAAGGGGTTCTTTGTAAACACGGTGTCTGCATACCCCATAGGTACTGCTGTCTCTTTACATTTTGATCTGTTTGAATTGTGTAGTGCCTTGCAGTCTGAACAACAAAATGAGTGACTGTTCCCATCAGCCCATCACTCTGCTCCAGCTGTTTGCCTTAACCTGCAGCACACAACTCTCCAGCATACTCTGTTTTCATTCATTCCTTTATTTTATTGAGTATCCAAGGTACTCAGTAACACCTGAGGAAGGCAGCCAAGAGGAGCTTATTTTGGGACTAGGGGGAATTTCTGGGAGAAGAGAAAACAGTAAAACGCATTATTCATATTCTTCTCACACTGCTTTCTTTTGTTAGCCCATTTGTTAGTGAGCTGTAAGCAGTTACAGTCACTTATTCCCTGGTTCTTTCCATTGCAAGATCTTGTTCTCCACTAATTAGAACATAGCTGAAAGTTAACCATTTAGCTGGATTTATGCCCTTAGCAATTACTGCCCTCAGATGGATGATTTTACAGAATTCAGCCAAAGCAGCTGCAATGTTTTCAACAAAGAGGCTTGATGAAAGAATGTCTGTCCACAATAACACCTTTCAGTGATTCTATAATAGTTCTATCTTCGAGGCCAATTATTTGAAAACTTTGAGAAGTATGGCTATTATAAGAAAAGGGCATCTCTTGCTGTTTCTATAAAGTAAGTGATTCACTACAGATAATTTAGCCACTAAAAATATCACAATATATTACTGTGAAATGTGTCCCTTCTTAGGATGTCTATGCCCCGACTGGGACCACACTCACTGATCCTGTGCTGCTGCTGCAAGCCCTAGGGGCTCTAAAGGACCAGCCCTATAAATGATTTACTTCAGCTGCCCTGAGCTAGGATTAGGATTGAAAGCAGGGGGCCTTGGTTCTCATGTTCTCTGCCAAATGCTCCAGCTTGTCTCTCCTTCAGAGGCACCGTGATGGAATGGAGGAGGGAACTGACTGGTTTGTATGAGGGAGACAAATGCTAGGCTAAAAGAAATCATAAAGAGACTGAGCTTCTGGCAGTGGATCAAGTTGAATGGAGCAAGTTGATCAGAAGGAGAGAGGTTGGTGTGAGCAGGGAGCTGTAACATGACTTGGGGAATAGTGGAATGGAAAGGAAAAGAAAGGAAAGGAACAAAATTGAAAAGAGAGACTTGGAGGCTGGAAACAAACTGGGACCAGATTGATCATGGGGGAGAGGAGGAGGAAGGTGAAATAATTATGTCCATGAGTCTTTCCAGGTTGGGTGTGAAAGCCAAGCTTTGTGATTCCTCTGCCATCAGTAAATACCTGAAAACCTACTAGAAAAATGGTTATTCACTTATAATGTTGTTCTCATACAAAATGACTGTATTAGTGCTGTCAGCTGTTCCAGTAATGTGTCAGAAATCTGGGTATTGAATCACAGATGCTCAAAGCTGTTGATTAACCAGATATTTCATGTCCCACATGACAGAATATCTGTATTTTTATTGTCTTCTTTTGAAATCCCGGAGCTATCTCAAAAAAAAACGATTTCAAACAGTGCAAGTGAAGCTGAAAGTCAAACACACCAAACTGAGGAACTGTTAGAATTAAGGCTGTCTTTGGAACCTTCATTCACAGCTTCAATCTGTCTTTTGATGTTGTTTTTCAGTATTTGAGTTCATGCTGCTTTCTAACACCTTGGCTTTGACGCTGCACATTTAGTGTTCTTTAAGTGTGTGCTTTTGTGTACATCTAGAGCTAAGCCAGTCATTTCACTGTAAGCTTTCTTTTCTATCTTTTTTCCATGTTTTTATTTTTCTCCTGGAACTTTTAGGGAAGGGGTTCTTAGAAGAATTTTGATGTTAAAACTTTCTAGTAACACAAATTCTGCTTTTCTAACCTTCCCTGTGCTGAGTACTAGAATGGAAGAAGTGGATTGAAAGACTTTCCTTTGAGCTTCTGCTTATTTGTTTGGGTTTTTTTCAAAAGTAGTTGTATAATTGTACCAAGTGTTGCCATTGCTATCAGGAGAAGGGGCAGGCTGAAGTCAGGAGGTGCCTGCCTGACTGTGCAGTCTGTGGGAAGCCCGTACCTTAATGATGATAATTTGTGTTGACAAATGGGCTGCCTGTAAATCCCATCTTCCCTGCAATGGAGCCTGTACTGGAAAGCCTCCTATGGAGTAGATCCCTGGGGCTGCTGAGAAGGGCATCACGTGCCCTGCCCCTCCAACCTGTAGGATGTGCCAGCTTTGGTTGCTGAGGGATGGACACACTTTTGTCTCTGGCACCATTAAGTGGCCTCCTCCAGCCAACAGCTAACCTTGCACACTGGGAGAGGTTCAGTGCAGGTTTAGGTCATTATACAAAGGTCATTGTGCTGTGAGCTCCAAGAAAGTCCCTTTCCTTCAAACTCAGGCTTTCTTGCTAAGCCTGAGCCCATTGCCCGAGCCAGAAGCTGGAAAGTCCCAGTCCCCTTGACAAGATGATGTAAGAATGCAACATCAGCATGGAGGGGTGGTTCCTCTCCATCTGGAATAAAATGTATTGAAACTTTTCCTGTGTTCCTATATATGAGGAACAAAAAAGCAGAGTGGAGAGAGTTAAATGACCATCTAGTCTTTTCTAGGATAATAAGGGGAATAGTTTAAGTGCTGCAACAAACAAAACAAACCCCCAGTCATTCTGAGTCAGTATGGAAGCCTTAATTCCAGCATTATAACAATGTTGTATTCCACCTGACAGCACAACACAAGCAGCATGACACGCAGTCAAGGGCTATAGTACATTCAAAGTAACTACACTTCACCCACAGTGCTTTTCCCCTGGATAAAAATAAGTTGTACACAGTTGTACCATGGAAATATTTTCTGCATCTTTTGATACACTGGTGGGCTGTTTTAGATTAAGGACTCCCTTAGTGTAGGCATGCACTTAAAATGTTTTTGTAATATTGGAGTGAAAAGAGGGAAAGTTACTTTTTTTTTATTATTATTACACAAAAAGTCAATCATCAGTGTTACACTGAGATGTTATTTCTCTTCAGTATGTAGATCACACAGAGCCAGAGAGCTGCATAACTGAGCACTACACCAAGAGTGAAAAACAACCATGGGAAGTGAGAAAAAATCCTCTTACTAACAGCAGTTCTGAACTTTATCTGTAAGGGAATGATTTCAGATCATGCAATCTGCTTCATTAGCCCATGCAACTTCTCAGTGTGTTGTTAAGGTTCAACTTGCTTAATAAAGCCAGGAAGATCAGAATATGCCAATCAAATTTGGAGCGACTTAAACAGTCTGTGGTATAAGTGGCTTACATATTTCACTGTAGGTTTATGTGGGGAAACTGCTGATATGGACAAAACATACAGGTTATGATTTCACAGGCCCTGGAGCTGTAGGATGAAAAAAATCTTTAGCAAAAGTCCTTTTACTTAGACAAAGTAAGAAGAAAATACCTTATGCAGGAAATAGGAGTTTTGAATTTAAATCAGTGAAACAATGAAAGAGACTGACAAAGAGGCATTTTGAACAGCTCAGCACAGGCTTTCCTTCCTTGTGTAACCACTGCTGGATGTGAGGAAATCTTTAATTTATGCAGTCCTTAGTCAAACTTTTTTCAGTTCGGATGTAGAGTTGAAATTACAGGCAGGAATTTTTCCTTTGGTTTCCTCAGGTCTTAGACTTAAATGCACAGTGAACAGCAAAGGCTCAGCATATGGTTTAGAAGCTAATCTGGAGACTGACAAACTGCAGACCTCATTAAATGGAGGCTTTCTGTCATAGCATGGGGTCACATGTCCTGGCATGCATTCACAAAGGGAAGGATCCAGAGGACAAGCAGGTGAAAATGAAGGAGAAATGGAGTATAAAGGGGAGGAGGGTGTTGTGATGGGTAATTGAAGGAGCACAAGTGCCTGCTGAAATTATGTGATCATAAGAGTAACCACAAGCCCTGGATGAGTAAAGGAATATATTGAGCAGGATTGCATCGGTGAGCCTGTTTCTGTTGTGATGGTCACTCAGGGAGGCTGACAAAAGATTAGATGATATTTGGACAGTAGCCTTAAAGATGAGCTGAAAACTGGAAATATGCTTCAAGGCATGAAATGTGTTCATGTTGTGGAGAGAAGGAAAAGAGGAAAAAAATTAAGTGATTTAATCACTGTCCACAGGTACCTACATGGGCAGAAAAAACTTTACTGGAGGGTCTTTAATCTATCGGGAACGGTATGAAAAGATGCAGTGATTAGGAGCTGAAAGTAGCACTTCCCCTTTAATCTGCAAAAGTAATTAACTTGATAAAAATTTCTTAGTGATATGGTGTGTTGAAATTTTTAACTCAAGAGAGCCTATGTATTTTTCCCTTCAAACAGAAATTTTTGACCTTGGTGCTATAAGAACTACAGGGTAAAATTTTCCAGGCAGTTTACATTATATTTGATGTTCACTAGACTTAGCCTCAGAAAAAAGTCCTCCTGTCAGATAGGTATTGTCGAGGTGAGGTAGAATAGGAGGGACGATGTCTCAACCTGCCTGTGGAGAAGTTGGGTTGTATTCCAACAGCCTTGACTTTGACCTTCATGGCTCTGTTCAGTTTAAGTGCTATTTTGATGTTTATTATTCCAGGTTCTTTGTAAGCTGTATTTTTGAATGGAAAATCTTTATATTCTGCAACATAATAAAGTTCCTAGTTACTGTTTATAATTAAAAACTCCCTTAACTTCTGGCTAAAACCACAATGATGCTTGCTTAACTAGATGTTATCACCATATCCTGTAACAGTCTGCAGTAAATCAAACTCTTCCTTATCTCCTCTCTACCACATAATGACCAAACTTTGAGCTATATTAAGAATTTGATGTTTCTAATTTAATTCCTTGCTTACAAATTTCTCAGTATTGCTGATAGTAGAATACATCCTTTCTAGTTTTCTGTTTTTCTATCTTTCCAGTATAATTGGTAAAATAATTCCAGATTTCACATTTACAGTAGTGGAGAAATTGAAGATCTCAAGAGTTTCCCAAAATATTATTCCAATTTCTAGGTCCAAAGTTTTATCTTCCTTATTCTATATATTTACTTGATCTTGATGTAAAATGATTGAGTCTTTAGTCAGTTGGCAACAAGGTAAAGCAACCCTGTGCCAGGATCCCAATGTACTGCACAGAGATCAGCATCTTCTGGCTAGACACAGCCCTGGTTTTGCACTTACTGTTTGTACGTAGTCCCAGAATTTGTACCTGTGGATATCTGTACTCCTCAAACTGTGATGAACAGGATTTCTGTTCCTGGGCTGCACTAAGAGATGGTCCTTTTTTGTCCCTCTTTCCAGCCTCATGCACAATGGTTTTTCTCATATCGTCCTGGTTTTCATTACCTGACTTTGGTTTGTGCACTGACTGCTCACATTGCTGTTATTCCACTCACTTTTTCTTCTCTTTCTGGAAAGGCAGCTCGGGTTTAGTGCTGACCTCAGCTTACCTGACAGCCCCAGGTCTTGTGCTGACAGGGTAGGTCATAGCTGTGATCTGAACTGCTCTTTGCTGTCTTTTTCTCTCTTCTCCTAGATGTGAATTTATCCAGGGAGATAATTAAGCTGCAGTCCCCACACTCTCTCTGTTTCTCCTGCCTGCTGCAGGAGGGTCCTATGACAGGATCACTTGTGTCCTTTCTCAGGCATGTTGTGTAACTTCAGTGCCAGGCATCCACAGTGTCCTCTTCTTTATTCTTCTGTTCTGAAAATGCTTTTGCTGGGCAGCACGTAGCTCTGCTTGATTTTCTATGTTATTTGTGGTGAAACATCCACATACTGGAAAGGCTGTTCTGATTAAAGACCTGTGGCAAAGTGGATTGGAATGATTTCTGCTCTTTCTTTTAGTACTTGTTTTATTTGCCTAGTAACTGCTTGTTTATGAGTACTGCAACATAAGCACCACAGCCAGATTGGAAATGTCCTCTGCTGACATTCCCCAAAAGCACCCCATCTACCAGGAAGTATCATTCCTCATTTTTGTGAATTCTTCATTTTTCACTCCTGTGTTGCCCTTAAAGCTTCTTGCTGTATCTTGGATTTCATTTTCACTCTCACTCTTTGCTCTGTGTGGCTCAGACAGCATACAGATGGTCTCTTCCTGAAGTGAGCCTGGTCTGGAAAAAGACTCACTGTTGTCACTCACCAGAGGATGAAGCTGACCTGAAAAGACTGTGCACAGCACAGAAGGTTATTTTTCTTTCACTGACACTTAGGAGTTACATAGCTCTACACTGCAGATAGGTGTGTGTAAGTGTGTGCACATGTGTACAGTTTGTACATGTGGAGATTCACACACAAACACAAATGAACATTACAGAGGTGTCAGTCGAGTGCTCGTTATTGCCCCCCTTTGTTTTGAGCAAGCAGATCATGTTTTTAGACTATGTCTTCTAATCTGAAATATTCTGAGCATTTTTAGTATTTCCTACTGGTTTTAAATGGAACCTGCAATTTTCTAAGTGTTAAAGGTAATACAACTCTGCATAAAAGGATTGAACCATTTAAAACCTCAGAAGGTTTTTCAGTATCTGTAATTGCTCTTTCACTTCAAGTATCTCCCCAGAGGTACAGGGAGTTGTAGAATTAGTGATATTTTTAACACAATTTTGCACAGGCTAGACAAAATTAGACCTTTTATATATTTCAGATATAAATTAGCAACTTTAAATTCCTTTTAACAAATTTCTCTTTCTTGGAAATGTCTTGATTTACAAGCAAAGAATACTACTATGTGTTATTTCTAGAGAATTGAAGCTATGTGGTTCTAATTCAAATTATTTCAGATGCATGTAGTTTACAAATGGAAATTCCCCCACAAACCATTAGATATTGATGAGTTTCTCCAGTTAAGAGTTAAATGAGTCAGACCACAGTCTATCTAGTCATAACAATTAGAGGCAGAAATCATTAATAATTTAATTTAATTATAATCACTCTTTTGACTGCGGCTGGTGTAGAAGATAGCAAATAGGAAATGCTCGCATAATTATTATTCTGAAGATCATTCAGGACAAATAAAAGTCTGAAAAAGATGTTAAATCTCTTAAAGGACTTATTTTAATTATTTTAAAGTCATACATTAATTAAGGTGTTTACTTATTAATCCTTGAAAATTGAATTCTGTACTCAGAATTAAGTGCTGTAATTTTCTTGAGTAACTAAGTGCTGTGTTTCTCATACATGAGAGGTTGAATTGCTCAACCTTAACTTTAGAATTTTCTATAATAACTTGAGGGATGCTGACAATTAACTCACTCAACAACTTCTCTATGCCTCTAGCAAGTTTTGTGGCTCTAACATCTCCCTCTTTAGAAATCTTGTTGGCCTAGTTTTTTTGGGTCATTTACCAGTCATTGTCTGCTGCTTCGTTTCTTACTGGCCTAATTTATCCATTTGGAACTGAAGCAGAATGTAGACAGAATTGATTCTGTGGCTGCAGTGGCATGCCAGCTATCATAACCATCTGAAGCTGAAGCACTTTGACATTTGTGGCTACTCTGGAGAATCCCCTTCTCACAGACATAAGGGATGAGGGTGTTGACTACTCTCACTGCTTTCTTTTCCTCATGCTGGCCCTCTGAACGTAGTAAGGAAACTTTGCAGACCTTCTCATACATCCATACGACTCCTTGGAATATCTTTACTGGTCAGAGTTTTAGCTATCATCCTGATTTTATGTTTATGAAAAACATTTTAACAGCCTAAAACTCAGTCTGCAGGTTCATGATGTTTTTCTTTACCTCTTGTGTGCACCACATTCCCCTTCCTCCCCTCTCTTGGCTAAAACCTACACTAAGCACTTTATCCTCAAGCAGAGGATCAGCCCTAGTGGTTGTTTAAAAATACATGATTATGGTCCAAATATTTTTTCTAGAAAAAGTAATGTCTTGAGGTACATGGAATATTGTAAGCATATTTTAAGAGACATGAAAGAAATCAGGTTGTTTAGATTAAAACAATGAATATTGCAATATATTCAAAGGCTTTTTCAGGCTTTTCAATCCTTACAGGTCCCTTATAGCCAAAAGAACTACACGTTGCCTTCTGTCCTGCAGCGTGCAGGGAAAACTGATAATCCTGCATTTTCAGCAGAAATGCAGCAATCTCACTGCAGATGACAAAATGCAAAGCCCCAGTTCTGCAACAGCAAAATGTAGAGTGGCCTGGAAGGGCACAGTCTCAGGAAAAGGAGAGGTGCCTTCTGGATTCAGCTGTAAGCCTGCTTGGCTTGGCTTGGCTTGGCTTTGCTCCCTCCCTCCCACTCCCTGACTGACTGTGCAGGCTGTGAGAACTGTCACTGCACCAGCTGGAGCAGATTTAAATTTCACATGGGAAGTAAAATGTTGGTTATGACGACATGAATCATTTTACCATTGTGCTGTAGAATAATAATTACCATTCCCTCTCTCACGACTCCATCTTACAAACAAAGCCCTGCACTGTAGCTGTAACCAAGAAGCCTGAGTATTGGCAGCTGAAGCCATTCATCTCCTACCTGGCTGGTATCTTCTCCCACACTGCTTTCTGTGGGTTATTTGAAGTTTCTCCTCAGAGCTCTTTACCATTTCAGTGGGGTGGCTCTGGCCTTGATGGACTGTCCCTTTTCAGCAGGGAGATGTTGTCCTCTTAGCCACAAACGCAACAGTCAAGAGACTGAACGATGGTTGTTCCCTGGCTGCTACAGAGACTGGTGGATGCACCTGGTTTGTTGTGGTCCTCCTGTTCCAGTGACATGTAAGGTCTGGGCAGATGTTGGCTGTGAAAACAATTTACCTGTATTTGGTTGACTCTCCTGTTTATTCACCAAAGCCTTCTAGAAAAGTCTGGACAAGCATTTAAGCGCTGAAGCCTGTTCAAGCCATTCTGAATTTCTTAAGCATACATATATCACTGATTTAAAGTTAACAGATCTGTTGTCTGCAGCATCTTCTCAAACTGTCTCTATCATAAGGAGCAATCATGTGGTTTTGAAATTCAGTTGCCAAATAAAAGATCAAAGCTTCAGGCTTGATTGTGGCTGTTAGCACCCTTTCAAAGTCATTGGTCTAAAGTAATTTACCTTTTCATACTGTTGGACATAGAATACATGGAATTTCTGTGAATGCCCATCTGAAATAGCTCTTCTTAGCTACAGAGTCATTTATTGCACCTGTGATTATTGGAGTAATTGAGAAGGTCTATTTTTCCCACATTACACCAAAAATGAAACATTTATTTTGACACATTGGGCTACAGCCATCTGTGCCCCAGCATCAAAACATTTTTTTAATGTTCCATTTCAGCTGTTCCAGTTGGCCTCAAAAGAGCTTAAAATCTGGCAAAAATAGCATCAATGTTTAACTGTGCACAGAAGGTATTATTTATATGTCAGTAGCACATTGTTCGCTTTCTAGGTCTTTAACAGCTGTATATAATGACATGATCCTTTACACATGCTAGTTTTCATGGAATATGTCACATGGCTCTTCGGTACAAAGCTGGGGGTCAGAAAAATCATTTTGTATTTTTCTCTTGCATACAAGAAAATACACAGGCACTGCATGGAATTTCATTGTAAGCCAGATACTATATTCTTTCATCAAAAGAAATAATGCACTTTCCTGGCATTTGCAGAAAAATTGATTTCTGCTAACCTGAGTCTTTTCTTCAGATAGTGGGTGAAGAGTTCCATTTAAATCTCTTTGTATAGACAGATAGGGTATGCAATATCCCCATGGGCAAGAACTAGGACTTGGCTCTCAGATGACCTAATTTTGAGAAAGACAATAAGATTACTGAATTGAGGTGCAGCTGATATCAGAGCCCAAGGCCACCCCTAAGCTTCATTGCAGTTTCTGTGATGGAAGGTCACCTCACTTTAGTGTCTGTAAATTGTAAAACAAACAAAAATATCAGCAGTGCAGAAGACCTCACAGAAACCTCTGTTTTAAATAGAGGCCAGTTTGTTATTTCAAAGTTCTTTATAATACTTCTATTGTAATTTTTAATATAATAGAGTGCTGGACACAATATGTTTTTGTAAACTCTAAAAATACTTGTAACAGTCAGCAAATAAAAACGCAGCAATCATTTTGGCTGAATATTAGAAGAATATGAGATAAGTCATCTGAGAAGCAATAACAAAATTAATGTGACAGTCCAAATATTTAATTTTTTTTGGTCTCAAATACTGATAAAATCTTCCAATTCATAAACAATAAATTCCAGATGCTGCCTGATATGACTTTTTTTCCATAAAACTGAGGATGCACATCAATCTGTAGACAAATTGCTTGTGAGTTACAGGGAAAATAAAATATCTTCAGCCTGATTTTTAAAGGAAGGGCATGAATTGGTCTCCTAGACAAACTGTGGAAGTTTATCCACAGTTGTTTGTGCTGAAATGAAATCATTGGAGAAATAAATATCTTTAAATTCAAATTCCCCGCATTCCATTAGGACAGTAGCCTGAGGGGGGGAAATAGATGTTTCAGAGTTGCCCAGCTGCTGTGTCCTTCTATAAGTTATTGCCCTGTAAAAGCCAGCAAGTGTCCAGTATCCCTCTCTTCCAACTGGACAATGCTCAAGCACCTCATTTCAGAAAAAAAAAAAAAAAAAAATTCAGGGAAAAGGGTAAAATTTATTAAAGAAGTTTAAGATAAAAGGAAACATTCTACATTTTTTAATGCATGTGAAGTAGTCTAAATGAGAAATTAATACTACAAAATTGAATTAATATGATTCTATGAGCAAAGAGCTGGGCGTCAAAATAGCAGCAGTGGGAATCAAAGGATGATCTCTTCAACTGCAAGCTGAAAGCTTAAAAAATAGACAGGTAAGCTCCTGGTTTTGACTGCAGTGTTTAGTTAAACCTTTTTCCCTTCCCTATTGTAATGTCTCATCACATTGTCCCAGCACATAAGACATGTTATGACACTATTTTTCTCCCACATCTCAGTATTGTTCGGGAAGCTTGAGGTTAACTGAAGTGAGCAAAGAAGTCTATTTTTGAGACTGTCTAGGAGTTCACTTTGATTATTCATGGATGAATCAGCATGTCGTCATCTCCGTAGGTCTAGACGTAAGAAAGGTATAAAACCCAACCCCATGCAAGTCATGACTGCAGTGCAAGCCCTTTATCTGAGCAGTGTGAAAGCACAGTCACTCTGGAATCAGATGCAGGCTCGGAGGCAGTCAAGCAAGAGCAGTTCAGCTAAAGCTCTGGGGAAGAAAAGAAAATGCTGGCCCGAAATATTGTGAAATAAAAATAACAAGACCAGTTTTGGTTGCATAAGCATATGCTGAATGACATGTGAAAAAAATTATATCCCATTCCTATAAAACAGAGAAGTCTCTCTTTCCCCAAAGGTAAAGCTGTTTGTGGCCATTTAAGACCTTTCTTGTTCTTGTGACTCCACTGTACCTGCAAACGCCATCTGCACTGACAAATTTTCATTGCATCAGTGTTATCAGGAGAAAGGTGCATGGGCATCTAGCTGTATTTATTTAGTCAGCAGCTTCAATATTTTCCTTTCTCAGTCAAACTCATCTGACATCAATGCAAGAGCTAAAGGCTCACTAGGGATTGTAGAACAATGCAAATTTTATAGAAGAGATCAGATATTATCCAAAACTTACTTGTTAACAATTCTTTCAAGTCCTGCAGGGCAGTTGGTGTACATTAAAAGAGGTTTCCACAGAAATCTGCAGACTTTGCAAGCCCATCCTTCAGTGTTTTCCAGTGTTAACCATTGCACCTTTGATGGGATTCCCTGCAGTGTTGCCTAACCTACAATCTTTGGTGAGGTTAGTATCTCAGGGGCAAAATTTTCTGACGTGGGTGAATGCAAGATACTGGGATAATACCGGAGAAAAAGCTTATAGTATTTAAAAATAAAATCCTTCTGTGTAAGAGACTAAAATATTGGTTCTGCCTAGAAAAGATAGCTATCTGGTACATGTTAGATGTGAAGGCACACAGGCAATGTTAATGAAGACCAGGGGAAGCTGGTAACTGTAACTGTTACAATGGACTGTACAGAGCAAGTTGAACCATCTGATTTGCTCACCTACATTGCAGAATGACCCCACTGGCTTCTTACCCTGTGAAAAGTCCTCAAGTACCTTGTATGAGGTCTCTTTCTTATCCAAGTGGATTTAATACATTGACCTGTATGTGCCAGGTAAAAAAGTGTTCTGTATTTGAACTAAAAATTCATTGCACCTTATCTACAATTATAATGAGGTAAAACAGCGGTGGCCCAATACCACCAGGTTGGCAGATGCAACTTGTCCTTCCAAATATAACTAATGTGAAAACATCTGTCCAGTCTGGGCCACATCAGTACAGGATGCCTGAAATATATAAACAGAGAGAGATATTGGTGAGTAAATGATAGTCAGTGTGGATATTTTTTAAATTTTCATGAAAACAGAGAGAGATGAGAGAATATCTGGAGAGGGACCAATTACAAATAACCCTGCACGCGCATGCATAATTAACAGGATTCAAGAAGCAGTAATGATCATTCTTTTAACACAGCGTAAGTCTGCCTAGAGAGGTGAACACATCAAAAAAACTCAGCATGAAATTTTTAAAAAATCTTTGACTAGTTGGGCTTTTGGGAGCTTGTCAGTTTATTAACATTACTTTAACCTAATTTTAATTTTGTTTAATGTGATTTCTTTTTCTGTGAAGCTCTTTGAAAGGACTGTTGTTTATGCAAATAAACTACATGGAAAATTGGTTTTGTAACTAAATGACAGCTGACAGACTAGACTGTAATAGTCAACTGGGAACTTCTAAAGCATGATTTGTTTACTCAGTAGTACAAATTGCATAGCTATGATTATTAGGGACAGTAAATATCTTAATAGTGGCTATTTTAATTAACAGAGTCCTACGGCTAGATCTCAGTCCCCACTAAGACTGTTTTGTGCTGCTCCAGTGACAGTGAAAATAGCCTTAATCCTTATTTCAGTACTTGCCCTATTTAATATTTCAGAGGAGCTGGCATAATGAAGGTCTGATTTGTCCCATTCATTTCCTACCAAAACAGTGTTTCTTGCTTGACTGTTTGCACAAAGAATACATCCTACCATTTTTATCCTCACTGTCAGCTCTGACTTCTCTATTCGCCTTCATCTGACTCCATCGGGTTTTTTCTGCCTGGGATGCAAGTCCTTTAAGAAATCTCTCTTCTCCAAATTATTATATTCTATTCCAGTGTCAGATCTTTGTAATTTTTAGAATTTATTTCTTCTTTTGAATGACAATGTATTTTTATCACAGAGGTCTACAGAATTAAAAAATAACAACAGCAGCAGCAATAATAAAAAAACCCGAACACCTACCTCTGTAGCTGATGCATGATCTGTAAGTAATATAACAATTTTCTTACATTTTCAAATGTAGAAATATGGATGCTAAGTAGGGAAAAAGCTGTTGCACATGTTGCCACTTTCCTGCCAGAACAAGGTTTTGCCCGCTGACAACAATTTAAAATAGCACATTATGATGGAATTATGCAGCAGCACAGGCAGCAGTTTCATTTCTGAGAGCCTGATATTCCCAGAGATGTCTTTATTAACTGATCAATATTTGATCATTGTGTTAAGGAAATTTGTGCAAACATCTCAGTCTCTGTTCCTCCTAACATCAAAGCCAGCGCTCTGTCAAACCTACATCATCATAAGAACACAGCTCCTCTACAGAGGAGGGTGAAGGGAGACCAGTTCAAGAGACCATGGAAACCCTCAGCAGGTGAATTACCAGGGGGTGAAGGAAGCCACCAGCTCTCTCCTCACATGAGTTATCTTATGAGCAAGTGAACCCCCTTTCAAAATTATTGACTTTGAATTTCAACATATTTTCTTCTTGTCCTCCTTTCTTGGGGTCCTTTCACACTTGTGGATTTCTCCTTTTAGAAGGGACTGGGCATTTGCTTTCTAATCTGCTTTGCTTCACCCCTGGCAGCTCAGAATGCCACAGGCAGTGGCACAAATCAGTGAAGATGCTACAGGGAAAGAGTCGCTTGAGTAATTTGAAGGAGAAAAAGCTGGTGACAGCAGTAGTCAGGTGAGCAGTGCCTTAAATGAAATATTCCTAATCTAGCTAGGTGACCACCTGAGACTACTGGGAAGCAGTAGAAATATTAGTATAGGAATTTATATCATCTGAACAACAAAAGAGATGAAACTGAATTATGATGCAAGGTGTCAAGCCAGATATAATTAGGGTAGCCCAGCTGAGGTAGACTAATAATAATAGGGTGCAACATAAATAGGAAGAGTACACATTGTTCAGGCAAGCTATAAATAAAAGGCAGGGTAGTGAAAGAGTATTATAATGTATAATGTGCTAAGCTTAAAAAAAAAAACAAAACCAAGATAATGTGATAAAATTGATAAATTTGAGTGAAAAACAATTTAGGGAAGGATCAGAAAAAGGTTTGGATAATGTTCTCTGCTTTAGCCCCCTAGAGTTTAATTTGTGCTGGATAAAGATCTCAATAATGTTATTAGAAAGGGAAATATTAGCATTAGGGAAGATTTACTATCTTTATGGAAGATTTTGACCTTCCAGAAACAGGCTTTAGAATAAATATTACTAATAATGGCACAGTGGAGGAATATCTAGCCATAGTAAGTAAAAGATTTTTTCACTGAACAAAGGAGGTATAAGAAAGCCATGCATTTAGGAAGGAAGGTAATAATGATGCATTTGGGGTTCAACATTTGAACAGTCACAACATTATCTGTGAGTCACTAATGTAATAGGGAAGAAAACCAGAAAAAACTGTTCTCAGATACATCAGGCAAACTGAAAAAAAACCAAAACCAGGCACTAGTTAAAATTTATCTGCAGCACAATAAACAATTCTGGTTAGCTGTATTTAAAAAAATAAAGGCATTCTGATAGCAGTTTGATGTTAGAGCTGTTCTATTATTTGACCTGAAGAGTACAAAAGGACAATATGTAACAACATTTGAAGGCAGAATAAAGTTTGATAAAAGATGATCTTGGCTTGTTTAGAGAAAATAAATCAGTTCTGCAGGGGGTAGTAACACAAGGGAAAGAAAAGAATTATTGAAGCATAAATGATACCATTGGCTTCAAATCAACTGGACCTATGCTAATTCAAATATAGACTAAAAGATCATTAATCACTGGAAGATTTAATTTCTCAGACACACTAAGACAATGACAAAGAACACAGTGAAGATATAAAGCTGTGATTTAATAATTGTGGTGGTCACTTCAGGTGATCCTGGCATCCAGGAGAGATGAGGTGATTTTGATTCTTGGCATGAGTGAACAACTGAGGCATTTTATCCTGAGACTTAGCATTCTTCACAGAAAAGAGTGATTTCCAGTTTGGTTGGGAGGTGACTCTTTTCATTACTCCCTGATCTTATATACCTTGTCACTAATTTGGATAGTGCCACAATATATGCTCTTTCAATAACTAAGTCACAAGGCTTTTTTTATATCTATTTTTGGATGCACTTAGAAGAAAAACGTAAAATGAGAAAAAGAATTATTATATATTATATACTGTAATTATATTCTAAAAATATAATTTCACAAATTAAATTGTTTTATTCATATTATGTTACTATGGAGATACACTATGTTATATGGAGAGAAAAAACAGCATTTGGTTAGATAGATGCATACTCTCGTAGTATTATTTATATAATAGAAGGGAGTTCAAATGAATACACACCCCCTGGGGTGTGGGAAGTTGTACGGGGAGGGGCTGAGGTCGCTTGGTGTATTCAGCCTGGAGAAGAGGAGACTGAGGGGAGACCTCACTGCAGTTACAACTTCCTCATGAGAGGAAGAGGAGGGGCAGGCACTGATCTCTTCTCTGTGGTGACAGTGACAGGACCTGAGGGAATGGCCTGAAGTTATGTTAGGGGAGGTTTAAGTTGAATGTTAGGACAAGGTTCTTTCACCCAGAGGGTGGCTGGGCACTGGAAGAGGCTCCCCCTGTGGTCACAGCACCAACCCTGAGAGAGCTCAAGAAGTGGTCGGACAATGCTGTCAGGAACATGGAGTGACTTGGGGTTGTTCCCGTGTAGGGCCAGGAGCTGGGCTTGATGATCCTTGTTGGTCCCTTCCAGCTCAGTATATTCTGTGATTTTATGATTTCCCTTTCAAGTTCAAGAAATGTGATTCTTGCTGGCTGGAAATGCAAGTGGACATCTGCGAATTATTTACTTTATTAGCAATGGTACCTAGAGGTAGCTTTTCCTCTAGAAGTAGAAGTCAGTATTTTTCCATGAAAACTAAGCTACTATGGCACCGTTATCTGGCAAACTGCAAAAGCTAGAAATCATGTTACCAAGTATATGGTGTGGTTAGTATTTCAAATATCAAGTGAAAAAGCCTTGAAGTTTCATAAAGCATCCTGGGATTTGTTACATAAATAATACCATACAAAAAAACCTTCTAGTATAGTATGTGACAAAGTCTCTAGAGCTGTTGCCTTTTTAGTTCACAGTAAACCCTAATGACCTGTGTGATGAAGACTTGCTTGTAGAACTGTTTATGTTGTAGATACATAATGAACTGCAGTGGAGTATCTCTGCTATTCAAGACTCTTAAGCTAATGCTAGAATGGGGAAACAACTTGAGCATCAAGTTAACCAGCCTAGTCCTTCTCAGCTGGCTTTGTTTTATCTAAATGTAAGTCCCTTGTTATATAATGCAGTGTCATACACTCTGTCTTCACTAAAAACAATCTCAAGATATTAGTGCCCTGTGTTCCCAGGCAGTGATCAGGATTGATGACCTTACAGCCTGCTCTTGCTCATCACCCCAGAAGCTCCTCGATACTTTTATTGAAGCCATCGCCTTACTGCTGAAACTCAGAGCTAAATGCATCACCTCTAGCTGTCAGGCCCCTCTCAGCATCACCTTGCACAAGTGAAGCATTCAGGCACATTAGGAAGGCCACAAAAATAAGTGAGTTGGTGACTAGAGAGAAGCAATAACCCATAGAGAGCCACCTGCAGACTGTCAATTAAAGCTGCCATCCCACAGCTGGACCTATTTTGCTCCATACTATGGCACTGCTTTCTGTTAATGCCTTAAGTGCGATCAGGACATGTGTCCTTAATTTTGTGCCCTGAAAGCTTACAAAAACCTAGCTATGCATTGCTTTGGCTTGCCATGCAGTAGAAGAAGTAATTTTGTGACTTTGGGAACTAAAGTCCTTACTCTGTCATTCACTAAGAATTAATTTGCCAAAAAAAAATCAATCTAGGCAGTTCTTGTAGCAAACAAAAAGATATGTCTGAGCTAAGTTGCCCCAGATGAATCGTAAAATATAACTTAATATGCACATGCATCTGTTTCATGGAAACTACAGGGAAGAGGAAAATTATGTGAGTATTTTAAAGGTTCTTTAGTAATGATGAGCTCAATTGTATTTTGATAATGCGAAATTGAAGTTACAAAGAGGAAGTTACACAAAAAAATTAACTTCTTTTTCTCTTTTGATTCCCCTTCCTTTCTTATGTGTATTTTAATTGGTTGCTATTATGAGAGAGATTCTTTTTTGTGTGTTGCCCCTGACATGCAGATTTGTTTGTATTTATTTATCTCCTGAAGCTAAATTCAGAACTGCAGAAGCACTTCTGGCAGAATTTCTCTTATGGTTGGTTTAAACTACCTAGACCACTGTAATACTGCTGTGGTTTACAGGAATGATGCAAAGAGACAATTGACCTTTATTTTCTGCCCTCAGATACCTGACCTGTTCCAGGATTACAAAAGCTCATGGTCCTCTTACATGACAGAGGTCAGAATTTACCAAGACGAGCATTAACTGCTATAGAGAACAAAGCACTAAGGTAAGAAATGTGATGAGTAGATTATGAAAAAATATCATATATATCTGTTTTGTGATACTGAAGGGTGAATCTTGGCTTGTTTTGTGCCTTGCATTATCCAGACAAGATTTCTTCAGTCTGTCACCAACACAGCATCTTGTCAGCTGTGCTGTCTGTCTTGCAGGCGCAGAAATGTCATTTTTGCTTTCATCCCTTTTTTCCTGGCAATACAGTGGGGGCAAAAAAAAGTTGTTAATATTAACAAGAACATTGCTGCAAAACTCAACAAGGACAAAAGTAGGTATCTGAGAGTCATAGAATGGTTTGGGCTGGAAGGGACCTTTAAAGGCTGTCTAGTCCATCCCCCTGCAGGGAGCAGGGGCAACTTCAAGATCAGGTTGCTCAGAGCCCCATCCAACCTGACCTTGAATGTTTCCAGGATGGGGCACCATCTTCCTGGGGAAACTTGTTCCAGTGCTTCACCATTCTCATTGTGAAATAATTTCTTCCTTACAAATAGTCTGAATCTACCTCCTTTTAATTTAAAACCACTAGCCCTTGTCTTATTGCAACAGACCCTCCTTGTACACCCCCTTAAAGCACTGAAATGCTGCAATAAGGTCTCCCTGGAGCTTTCTCTCCTCTAGGCTGAACAAACCCAGCTCACTCAGCCTTTTCTCATAGCAGAGGTGTCCCAGCCCTCTGATCATTTATCTGGCCCTCCTCTGGACTTGCTCCAACAGGTCCCTGTCTTTCTTGTGCCAAAAACCCCAGAGGTGGATGCAGCATTCCAGGTGGAGTCTCGTAAGAGTAAAGCAGAGGGACAGAATCCACTCCCTCACCCTGCTGCCCACACCGCTTGTGATGCAGCCCAGGACACGTTTGGCTTTCTGGGCTGCGAGTGCACATGGCCAGGTCATGTCCAGCCTCTCACCCACCAGCACCCCCACGTCCTTCTCTGTGGGGATGCTCTTAATGATTTCTTCTCCCAGTCAGTGCTCATGTCTGGGATTGTCCTGACCCAAGTGCAGCACCTTGCACTTGGCTTTGTTGAACCTCAAGGCCCAGGTCCCTCTGGATGGCATCCCGTCCTTCAGGTGTGTCAAACCACCACCCAGCTTGGTGTCATCTGCAAATTTACTGAAGGTGTGCAAAATCCCACTGTCTTTGTCATTGATGAAGATTTTAAACAATTCTCGTCCCAATATGGACCCCTGAGGGCCACCACTTGTCACTTATGTCCGTCAGGTCTCTGAGCCATCGACCACGACACTCTGGATGTGACTGTCCAAGCAATTCCTCATCCACCGAACAGTCCAATTATCAAATCCATCTCTCTCCAATTTATGTTGAGGGGGACTGTGTCAAAGGCTTTACATAAATACAGATAAATGTCATCTGTAGCTATTTCCTTGCCCACTGATTTATCCATCCATCATGGAAGGCCCCTGGGTTGGTCAGGCAGGACTTGCCCTTGGTGAAGCCATGCTGGCTGTCCCAAATCTCCTCCCTGTCCTCCATGTGCCTTAGCAGAGCTTCTAGGAGGATCTGTTCCATGATCTTCCCAGGCACAGAGGCAAGGCTGACAGGTAGTTTCTGGGGTCTTCCTTTCTACCCTTTTTAATAATTGGTGCAAACTTTGCCTTTTTCTTGTGTGTATAGAGGGATGTAGCTGCCCAGGAGTGGAAAGCCAGTTAGTCTGTTGTGAGGTACTAAAAGGTCACATTGGTGGCTATACGGAGGAAGCATGAAATTTGAACATGAGGTTCCAGCACACTGGCTTTTTGGAGATTCCTGACAGGGACAGATATAGAAACCAGCAGGCTGAGTCATCCAAAAGTTACTTGAATTTCATGAACTTCACTGGACTGCAAGAGACTCCATTCTACACAGGGAAAATTTCATCCTTAAATGCTATCAGTCTGTGTGGGTTTTTGTACACTTAATCTTGGTAGATGCCATCATGAAGGCAGACTGCAAAAATTTGATTTGAATGATAGAATTACTGTAACTGTGAAATATGGGGCTCTCACCTGTTGGATTTTGTTACTGGATTAAGAAATTTTCCAACAATAATAGTAAAAGCTCCTTGCTCTATCCTTTCCCTTTCTCTTTCCCCAATGCACATTAATAGTGCTGACAGTTGTCAGCATCCCCTTCATCATCAGTGCTGGCAGGCAAGAGGATGAACAGAGAAATGTGTTTATTTCACCAAAATAAAAGCTTGTGATGATCATAACTCTAATGCCTCTGAACTGTAAGTCATTCCCCCTGAAATGTCAAATAATGTAAGCTGAACAGGAAGAGAAACAACTTGGTCACAAAGAAAGGATATCTCTCCTTCAAAATAAAAGAAAACTAAGCCACCACAAACACACACACAAAAGAACATGAGTTACAGACATTGCTATTATAGCTAGAGCTTCCCAAATGATTCATTTGCTCACAGGATTTCTTTTTCACAGATTTTGAACAAAATAGATATTTTCCTAGCAAATACTGTGGGCAAATGAAACCTGGAAAACATTCCATTCCTGTTTTTATAAATTTGTGAGAAAAATCAGCCCATATTGAGAAGCAAATTTTCACTGTCAGTCTTTCAAGGACAAAAACATTTTCTCACAGCTATAGGTTGAAAACTATGTCAATAAAATCAGCTCTTGGGAGGATGCAGGTTCTCTTGCACTAAGAAGCTATTGCATAATTAAGCTCCAGGTACACTGATGGCTTCATATTTTCAAAGATCTTAAGAAGGCCCCATATTTGACATATCATGGCTATATAAAAATCTTACAGTTGTATATTAGAAACAATTCTCATGAGAAACACTGTACCAAATGTCTCTGAAATTCCAGGTCTCTGGTTGCCTATTATTTTGTGAAGCTCTAATTGTGTTTCATGGACAAAGTGAGTGCAACTTTTCTTATTTTAGCCATGAGTAAAATTGTTTTGACAAACCAGAAAAAGTTTGCTCTAATACAGGTCAATTTAAGTCTACTTTATATAATAAAATTAATATAAACTAAAGTTAGAATTTGTCTGCACAAATTTGCCAAAGCAATAGCATAGCCATTTCTCCTCTTTGTGGTTCGTGGCATTTCAAAACTCTGACCACTCTTAGCAAGGAGTGAAATACTGGTATTGCTCCATTATGCATTCCTGAGATCAGCCACTTATAACTCATTTTCATGGGGTTTGAGGCCAGAAGTGACCACCTACACTGACTGATATGTCAGAGCCCAGTGATCATTTTTGATTAACCAATATTCTCCAGAAAGCAAATTGCCACTTTTCAGTATTATTCATTTCAGAAGTTAATGTTAAAACCTGTGCTGTACAATGTAAACCTTGTATTTCATTTCCAATGAGTATTTTTGATCCCTACCAACACGTGTTGGTGAGCACGTGTTCTCCTCTTTAGAGGTAAGCATATTACAAACCAACCTTTTGGATAAGCTAAAAAATTTGATTTGCTAAGTTTGGTGCTTCTCACAGTTCTACCATCATTGTTGTGATGATGGTTTTGCAGTTTCTTAGCATCATTTTTTTTTACACTGGGCAGCAGGACTGTACAGTAGTTTGTATCTCTTTCATATTGCAGTTACTGGTTCAAAAAACCCACATGTCCCTATACACTAATTAACTTGCATTTATAGGGTCAGTTCCAGCCAATCTTCAAGACAATTTTAAAGAGAACAGCACAGGTGCTTTTTTTTTTTTTTTTCTGCTTGAGAAAGCTATTTAAGTTAAGCAACAGCTCTGAAATGAGAAATTACATGGTCATGCATATGTCCACCCTGCGTATGCACACAGAGTGAACTGCACAGTCTATTACCCCAGGCAAAGCAAATTGACAGCTTGTCTGGGGAGATTTCATTTGCTTCCCACTGGCTTGGCAAAGCCACCTAATGTCTGCCTGTAACTGAGCGTGTAGATGTGTGCTGAACATGGCCCGGGACCCCTGCAGGATCCAATCACTTGTCTGTGACACCAGTAGAGGTAGTAGTAGCCAGAACTTCAGAAGAGCACTGTAGGGATGATATCCAGAGTGAAATGTGAGACTCTGTTTTACACATGACAGTATTAGAACATACCTTACACAAGTGAACCTTACACATCAACACATACAAATCCCACCAGTCACATGCTGGAAAGCTTGGCTATGTAGGTGCAAATTGGAATGTGTGCCAGGACCCGTATTGTTTTAAAATCTGCACAAATTACAGGCTGTTTATTGTTGCTCTCAAATTTAAGTATGGCTTGGGTGATATTTGGTGGGGTTCTCTTTAATCTCTACTTTTATAATATTCAGACATACAAGAAAAAATTCATTTTTTTCAAGATTTAACTTGGAATTTAATTTGGTCTTTGTTGCATTTTGTCTATATAATTGCTTTATAATATTTTTTTTCTCCCAGAAGAAATCAGGCACAGATACATTATAAAGTTCTTCTCAAGAAAATTCTGCAATCTATAATTTGATCTTGTATCTTTGATATTGTATTTTCAGATCAGGAACTTTTATACAAAAAAAATGCAGTGTTTCAGTCCATTAGTTGCTTACTTTAGTTTGACTCAGCTTTAACTGGATTGAACATTGTGCTAATGAGATAGATTGGAAATGGCCTTCAGTAGAATGAATGATTTGATGATCTCTACTAATTTGCTATAGGACAATGACCACATTAAGGAGATGCATTTTTTCTGGCCTAGAAACGACTTCAGGCTATGTACTAATGGGGGAGTAAAAAAAAGGAACTGGCTTCTATGCTTTTTTGATAACCCTTGTCCAAATATGTTCCTAACACACACAAAGAGAATTCTTTACAAAGAGCACTTAATGTGCAGATTTACATTACATATATATGTCTTAACTTTCTTTCATTTGTCCAACCTGTTGCTCTCATTATAGCAGAACCTGCAGCTTATGTTTCATTTCAAACTACTGTTTGTAGAACTGAGTTTCAAATCTTCCCTCTAATCATCTGAAGAGTCTTACCTCTCTGGCTCTGTAGTATTCAACAAGAGAAATTCTGCCTTGCTAGAAGGATGGATCAAATACATCCTTTTTTTCCCTTTTCACCAGCAGTTAGATTAGAATGAAATGACCCTGATTAAAATGCCAGTAGTTCCCTATCAGCAATGAAGTTGCACCACCAATGAAAATAGCTAGCAGTAGGAGAAAAACCTGGCATGGACAGTGTTCATCTATAACAAGAGAATTCCCAGCGGGTTTCCAGGCCAGCTTCGCCAAAGCAGGCATTCAGCAGTGCACTCCCATGCAGTGAAGGCTTCCAGCAAGCTCCTTCCTAGAGAGATTGCACCAGCAAGCTAAGCATAGGGGTCCCTCAAAGAGACTGCTGAGGAGGTCAGCAAGGAGGGATAAGAAAGGGTGAGGCGTGGTCGTCCTGAATTTATAGCCAGTGTATTTGAAGATGTGACTTGCAAGAGTGCTGAAAAATTCTCCTGTGTGTTAAAACATACACAATTTCCTGTGGGAGTTGTTCGCAGCCCAGAACATTATATTCAATAAAACCTGGCATGGGGTTGGAAGGAGAAGAAGATGCTGTGAAGAGGGTATTTCAAAATTTCTATTGTTAACTAGTCTATATTTGAACATCAATTTGATCATCTTAAATTACATTTTCTGTATGTGAATCATGAAGTGGCTTTTAGGTCAAGCTAATCAGACCAGCTAAAACCACCTTCTTGCTGTCCTACAGGGTCTCATTAACCTACACAGAAGAGGAAACCTGCCACTTCTCACTGTGTTTCATTTAATTTCTCCTCAAGTAACCAGCCTATTTCCACTTGTCTAAGCTGTCACAAGAAAAAAAATTGAGCCTGAAACATTAGGTTTATAAATATTCAATGTGACATGCTTTTTTTTTTTCTTTTGATACATAAGGCCGTGTCACAAGGAAGTCCCATTTTATGTCCAGAAGTGACCAACACAGAAGGAGTCAGGATGCCACTATTTACTAATATTTCAGACCTCAACATCCCCTTGTGCCTAAACTGGGTCTCACAATGGACAGGCAGTGTTGGATGTTGACCTTTGTTCACCATCAGCTGAAATCTGTACTATGTACTTTCACTGACAAACCTGGCTTTTAGAAGAGAAAGAGTTATTATTTCATTAAGCAGTTGGAGCATTTAAAGTACTAATCTTTACCAATTACAGCTTTTTAAATGTTAGATATCTAAATCAAGTTTATCACTTACAGAGAGACAATGATGGACCTTACAAGCAAAAGACTTTGAATCAAAAATTTGTCCATTCCTGAGATAGGCAGGACTTGCCACCTTCTTTGAAAGCCTTGTTCCCTCCAGTGTCTCTAAACACAACCTAGCAAATGGGGGTCATAGATAAGCCTGACTTCCTGGTGGCTGAAGTAGATGAGACAAATCCCACCTTTAACGAGGTAGTGCCCACCTGGTCCCACCCCTGCTTATCAGATACTCCAAGAGTTTATTCAAAAGGCATTTCACTGACTCTTCCCTCTTTTACTGGCAAATCACAGTTTGAGTCATAACTGTACCCATCAAAAATGGGTTTCTGTGACCTCATTTTATCTTGTCTCTTCTCATTTCAATATTAAATAGATAAGTAAGCAAGAAGCTCTTTTTTCCAGCCTGTGTTCACAGACTCCAAAAGCTCATCTGCAAGTTTGACTAGGGCTGAATGGATTATTCAAAGTAGGCATGTTTGCCACTTGGAAGGGGATTGTTTTGGTTCTATTCATCAGAACAATAGTGAGATGAGAGTCCAAATGTGCTCACTGTGGGTGCCTGTAATGCCTTTATTCATATGCATTGCTATAGTCACATATTGTCACATGGACCCTTCATGCCAAGAGTGAATCATCTTGCACCCACTAGTTAAGGTATTGTAGGGACACTTTCTCATTTGATAACTTTTCCCTGTGTTATCAACTTAATCATTTAAAGGTAAACCATCTTTTGCCGCCATCTTGCAAATGCAAACTAATATGTAAACAACAGCATATTTGAAGTCTGTAAACTTTTATAGTTATTTAGTATTTTTGTCGAAGTACATGACTCCATTGGCCATTTTGAACAAAATGAGCTCTCTTGTGACTAATTTCAGTTTACTGTTTCTCACCAGTTTTACTCAAGTTGGATTGTCATTTTAAAATAACGCTGATTTTTCTTTCTTTTTTTTTAATAATAGATTAGTAATAAAAACACTTCTAGAACTAAAGCAAATAAATTCTTTCCTTTGTGTTAATAGCATCCCACATTAAAGTTCCCTATTGCTCCTGTATGTTCCCTCAGTTGTGATACAAAAGACAGGGTGACAGATATATAGGAACAAGTGATTTTTCTCCATGGTCTCATGGAAGTTCCTGTGTGAATGGTTCAAAATTATCACAAGGTAAATTGTGCAAGGTAGAGAAAGGCTGGACAGTCTGGAGAGATCTCCAAAATCTCCCCTGTTTATGTTTAAGGAATAGCTGTGCTGTTTGTCTTTCTGAAGTGTGATTAGTGGGTTCCTCGAGCAGGTACATCCCAGTTCCAAAGGCAACGGTGCTGCCACGGGCATGTCTTCATACCACCTTCTCTTCTGATATGCACAAGAATTTAGGCACATGAACTATTTCTCTATGCTGAGGGCAAGGCCCTGGGTTTTCAGCATCTTCTTAAGCAAAAGGATACTGTAGACTGGTGTGCATGCTTGGATCAAGGCCCAGTCTCAGATGGCAGTTTAGTATAAATTATTTTAACCTTGATCAGGAAGCAGCAGACAGACTCACATGGTGACCTAGCTCCTCCATCCTGCTGGCACACAGCTGCTCTCCGTGCCGTGCCATCCAGACACACGTTCAATGTCTGGCTGCAAAGCAAACCCTGGGGAACACTTACACAGACTTTGAGTGTTGAATCTTATCCCAAGGAGTTTCTTTTAAAGTAGGTGAAAATTAATGAAGACTAAAATGTCATCCTGGAGTGGGAACACTTCCTGGTTCCATCACAGTCAGAAAGTGACAAAGGCTTGTCCATTCCTGAGTGTTTGAGAAGATGGGAAATGGTGTAAGAGGCAAGGGTAACCACAGAGTGAAGCCAGAAAAAGGCATTTAATATTCCTGCAGTCTGTCTAGCAAAATATCTTGTCCTGAGACTGCTGTAAACTGAGAATAATGTGCTTCGTAAAAAAAATTTTATTTTTATGAAATATATTTCTGTGATGAATAGGATCCCTTTTATTGGTTTTTTCATGTGTTTCTTCCTAGTTTGTTTTTTTTGTAAAAATTTTGGCTTGGTGGGAGAGAAGGGGGCTGCCTCCTGGCCCCATCCTGGCTCTGCAGCTTTCTGGGTTGGGGAATGAGACAGCCTAGGGTAAGACACTGTGAGCCTTAGAATGATAGAGTCTTAAGCCTGCAAAAGACCTGCAAGGTCATCAAGTCCAGCTGTTAACCCAGCACCACCATGTTACTACTAAACCCAAGTGCCATATCCCCAAGTGCCACATGCACAAGTTTTATGAACTTCCAGCAATGGTGATTCCACCCCTTCCCTGGGCAGCCTGCTCCAATGCCTGGCCACCCCTTCAGTGAAGAAATATTTCTTATATCTAATCTAAACCTCCTCTGGTGCAACTTGAGGCCATTTCCTCTTGTCCTGCCACTTGTCACCTTCAAGAAGAGCTCTTGCTTCAACCTCCCTTCAGAGAACTGCAGAGAGTGATAGGATCTCAAAAGCACCAGATTCTCTAATTGCACCAAATTTTCACAGAATGCTATCTGAAGCTGGCACAGATTTGCATGTTATGTTTGGATAGTTGTAAACATTAGCTTTAAAATGCTCAAGAATTATTTTTATAAGCATGTTTCACATGCTTATGCAATGGAAAAATGTTCAGGCCTCTAGACAGACAGCAAATTGAAAGAAACAAGTAGGTATCTTCATGTGCCAAACCTTCACCCTCCTTATAATTGAAAACATTTCTAGTGTGTGAGGGTTAAAGAAACTGAATTTACCCTTCTGCAAAGGCTAGCCTAAGGTTCATGCATTATTTAAGTCATACTTACACCCTATGTTAAGGTTTTAGGTGAAATTTAAATGACTTATCAGCTTTAAGCTGTATTTTCCCCTTAGAGAAGCAATCTATATGCAAAGAGTAAATCATAGATACATTAATTTCTTTGGTACACAACTTCAATAAGAAACAGGGGGGTTTATGTTTTATATCTTGAACCACCTCTAAAGCACTGAAAAAAGCCCAGTGCATCGAGATGCCATCTCTGCTCCTAAGGATGAAGGTAATGCTCTGTGACACTAATGTATCCTTGCACCATCTGCTTTTTCAGTCAATAACACTCAGAGCTGTTCCTTTCAGAATTCATTCATTTTAAATGTTTAAATTTTCTGTGGAATGTATATAGATCATGGAGGTTTTTATATATGTGTTTTCATTTATGTTGCCTTTATATGTTTTAAAATCTAAAAGGACAAAACTGTATAATAAGCGAGAACTTAGTTGTGCAAAATTCTTAAAATAAGCTTTTCTGTTTTATGAGCTATTGCTGTTACAGAGAGATACAAATCCTCTAGGAGCAATGTATATTATTCAGTAAGTCTGTCTGTATGTTTAAAAGATCTGAAAGGGGGAAACGAAGTGCTCAGTATTTCTTTTTCAATAAAATTCATAATGAAGTAAAAACTCAGGATGGGCTGACAAACATAATAAAGAGTTTCACGATTCTTAGGTCTGGGAAGCTGATGTGTAAACTGTAACCTAGCACTGAATAGAGCTGTTCAAACACACAACTGTGGGTGTCAGCTCAAATCACATCCAAAGTCATCTGGGGAAAGAGGAGGAACACTAAAGAGTTATTCAGGGATATGTTAACTTCTCAGTCGCAAAACTTGAATGTCCTCATATTGAATCTTACCTGCCAATTCTCCTTGGAGATTAAGAGATCCACCAAGTCTTTATGGATGCAGCAATATAACCTGTAGTACTAGAGGTAATGTTTTCTTTGTCTGCCCCTGACTGAGGACAGGCATGGTCTTTTCTCACAAATCCGAATCTATTTCCTTAGCAAAGCCTTTGTCACCATCAGTTTATGTTACAGGAGTTTCCTCCACTTGCTGATACAAACACTGAAACCAATTAAGCCATGAAAGAACTCAGTAGTCCTCCACAGGGAAATTTTATGCTAGAAGTCTATTAAGACACATATGGTGAAAATCAACTTTTGTAGATGCTCCTGATATTTTGGCCGGACATTTATTAATCTGTATTTTTTAATATTGAGTATTTATTAATAAAGGTAAGTGTGCCAAAGCAACAGTGAGCCTAACGAGGTCTTCTGTGCACAAATTTTAATTTATGACAGGGAATGCATTTGCATGGAAAAAATTGAAAGAGACACCAGAGGAGTTATTGTGTAATGTGAACAGACAGAGCAAAAGGGCTACATGACAATCCAGGGAGAGAAAGAGAACTGTCAGATAAAATCTAAAGGTGGAGCAATCACAGTGCTTGGGACTGTGTTTAACTCCATCAGGGCCATGCCAGGGTGAGTTCCAGGATTTATTATACAGTTTGCATTCTTCTTCCTGTATGTGCCAAATTGCAACATCCTAGATAATTGTGGTTAGAGACAGACCTCCTCTCCAGGCCTTTTCTAACATAGGCAGCATAGTTGTACACAAGCAAAGGATTAAAGCAGATAAAGGGCAGGGCGAATTTGAGAATATGTATCTTGCCAGTTTCTTCAGAAGACAGGTTAAGAATTCATGGGAAAGGAATGTTAGAAATTGCACTCCGTTTCTGCACTGGTCAGTACTCACAAGCCATATTCAAAGATCTTGTTGAGATTCACCAATGCAAAGAGCAAGTTAATAAAAAATAGATCCTGGTTTTCTTGTTCTCATGTGTAGCTGATGTCCTGGGAGATCTTTCTCAAACTGTGATGTGAACTGGCAAGTGGGCTGCCAAGAGTGAGATGAAAGAGCATGACAGAGACTCCAGAGTATGGTAATAGTATTCTAATCCCAGCCACACTTACACTGTTATTTTATTTATTATTTGTTACATGCCTGGGGTATGCTTAACACATCGCAAGACTAAAGAAAAGATACTTCTTTTATCCCTTAATGCATTTTGCAGTGAAACACACAGCTGTGCCTTTTGTGAAAGCAGGGAAGCAACCTTCTGTATTTCTGAGACACAAGCCCTTTGCAAGCAGGAATTCTAGTAATTCAATAAATTCTACCGGCAACTTCTGTGAGAATGACTGAATAAAATGTTTCAATTAGATTGTTTTTCATGCAAAGCTGGGTTTTTATCTTTTTATTTTCCCCAGAAAGATCACTTCAGATTTTTCACACAAATGCCATTAATGAGAGATCCTTCAACATCCCACTCACACCTCTGGAAATGTATCCCATGTCTGGCTTACAGAGATGGGATGGAATTGATGTCTCAATGTGTTTTATAACTTGTTTCTCTCTGATATGTCATAACCATAATGAAACTTGTTAAACTGTGATTTTCCAGATCTTAGTAAGCCCTTCCTTGAAGGAAATTGGGGGTTTTATTTATTAAGAAACATTCTCACTAATTAACAAAGGTGGGCCAGATGGATCAGATTCTAAAATAAGGCCATTTTCTGACTCTGATTCTGCTAAAATCAGAAAAGGAACACTTCATGTCTTCAAGGAGTTGCGTGCCTTGAATTACAGCGTTTTATAATCCTCTACGTTATTGTCCCTCCAAAGCTGCAATTTTCCTGTGCATTTGCTAATAGACATTTGAACTAATGCAGAAACAGTCCTCTGGTAAATCACACCTTTTCCAAGTGATTACCTGACTGCAATCATTCCCAAGGGTTGAAATAGCCACATGCAGGACACACACATTCTCTGTCAAGGGACAAATCAAATTCAGACTTCAGAACTGAGGCTGGGGGACAGCATGTATAACCTAGTCCATTTAAATTACCAATAGATATATTTATAACTCCGTGTGTATGTATGACTATATTATTTATATCTTTTTACTCCCAGCAATTGGGTTGTTGTGTAAATATAGATGGACAACTGCAACATGTGTAATATAAATTGGCTGAAGTCAAGGTCAAGGATAAGGGATATATATACTAATGGAATAATTTTGTTATTTTCAACCTCTTGGATATTTTTTTTCAGCTTTCAGGATAGAAAAAGCCTCTTCCTTTAGCTTCTCCAGACAGACTGGGAAGATTGTCATGTTAACCATGAATAGTAAAGATTTCTGCAAGGCAACCTGGATGTTAATGCAATGAAGAGAGTTTGCTGTCATGCTGACCAAAGCCTAAGTGCTGCCCAGCTCAGAACTGCAAGGATTTCATAATGTCTGTGGTATCTTTAAAATTTAGCATTGCAAAAATAGCACAAAGATATCTACCAACTCTTATTCACAAATCTAATTAGAGTTTCATAAAAAGGGAATAATCTAATGGTGATGTAATTTGAGTGAAGTGTACGCAACTATACATAATTTCATCTTGGTGCATTTGCACCATTCCTTGCACCTGAATGTGTGCTTGTGGTTTTTACATAAAACAGTAAACATGGTATTTCATGGCAAGTTTGGCCCATGCACATGAGGTCTGCCTGTTGTTTTGTTTGAGCAACATCTTTGTGAACAGCTACAGATAGATAGGAAGGGAAGCAAAGATAAAGCACAAAATAATCCAAGATAAAGTAGAAAATGTTCATATAGCAAGACGTTAAAGAAAACTGAGGACAGAGAATCTTTGGTGCTGCCTGGAAGCATCTCAGAATTGGAAGAGGAAAATCCCAAATTTTGGTGTAACTTAGTTACTGTTCTGTTCCAGGAAACATGACTTTTTCACTGTTCTTAATAAATAAACATGACGGCACAAAGGTATAATTTGATCGATGTTTCCTAATCAAAATTATATGAAGGTTCCATATAATGACTGATTGGTTCAAAAGTGAGTCATGAGGAATATTTGTTCCACAAATCTTAATTTCTGTTCTCCAGAACTTTGATGCTGATGGTTGTTTGTTTGGTTGTTTGTTTGTTTGTTTGTTATTGGGGTTTTTTTGGAAAGACAATTATAAATTCATTCCTTAGTGTCTTACTTGGAGGCAGGCAGGTCAATATTACATATTTATATTTAAGCCCCAGCTGAGAATACAGTTACATTTCCCAATCCTGTTATAACATGCTAATAGTTGGGATCTTTCAGAGAAAACTTAATTAAATAGTTCCCTAGATGCACTAAGTTAAGCATTAAAACAACTAGTGTGACATAAATCATTTAACAACCTTTATAAATGCATTTTCCCCCTACATTTCCATGTGTCTGTGTCTCGCTTTTACTCAGAATCATCTGATTAAATTCCAGGAAATTCAGAGCCCAGCCATGCATTCTGGGTTCAGAAAATACAGTTGCTTGAACGTAGAGATTTGACAAGGATTGAGTGGCAGTTTAGTTATTATCCCAGGTTGCAGCTGTGGTGGGCAGGTAAATGCCAGCAGGAAGAGTAGGATGGGAGTTTCAGGGTGCTTGTGCACAAAAAAATCAGGTCAAACAATACGCTCGTACACCTTTAACACATGAATTCTATTTGACCCTTTTATTATTGTGGTGGTTGATATTACTTCGTTATGTCTTGGTAATTTGTCATCCCTGGCATGCATGGCACTTCATCCACTCTGTAATGCAACCCCTCTTCTGTATTTGGGGAACAGCCAAGGCTTGATGGAAGTGGGGCTGTCTTACCACCCTCGGCCAGGTAGGTGATGATGTGTGAAATGATGTCCCTTACTGCAGGAGATAATGCTCTGGCACTGGGCTGCCCTGGAAGGGAGGGAGCCTGGAGTATGAAAGTTCCTTCCCTTTAAGTGAAGGAATTAAGCGGCAGCTTTTCTTCTCAGGTTTGGTTGCTGGATACTATCCAGGACTTCTGCTTTACCAGGACTGAAATGTTAAATTCTTCCCTTTTGGAGGGGATTTATTGTGAAAGGTTTTCCTTGAAAATTCTGTTCTATTGTCCTGCAATTCCTCACTTGTGATGTTCTCAAAACCTGGTCTAAAGGCAACATTTTATGTATCACTAGGAATATGATTTATCTTAAAAAGTAAAAAGATTGAAAACCCTTGAGGGGCAGCAGGGTCTGTTATAGAGTTCTCTGACAGTTACTGACATTGTTGCTCCATAAAGATGAAGGAGCAACTTCAAATGCAGCACACGCTGTTCTTTGATGGAAACACTACTGTATTCAAGTCACTCCAAAACACCTGAACAGTATCAGGAAACTCAACTCTGACTTTAAGTAACCCACTGGGCATCTAAGGAGGCTGACAGCCCTGATTTTCTGATGCATAACTCAACTTAGTTTCACTGACCACATTATGGTTACATAATTCATGGCAGCAGAGCATAGCACCCAGTGCAATTAATTTAGTTAGAGGTTAATGAAAGCTATGTTTCAATGCTGTTGGCCATTTGCCATAGTATGAAGAAATGTAATATATAATGCAACACTTTATGACATAATTCAACCAAAGAGCACTTCTTCTGTCCCATAATCACTGAATCACAGAAACAACTAGGTTGGAAAAGACCTTTGAGATCATTGAGCCCAACCAAACATTCCATTTCAGTCCCAGATACACAGACCTGTGCAGGTGAACAGTCACATGCACAATAAAACAAGAATTACTTTTGGAACATTATTTAAAATGAAATGTAATATTTATCTGCCTTTTGTACTTCTCAGAGTGCTGTAGGAATGATGAGTAAGCATTCTTAATCCCTTACCACAAACTGGAAGAAAGAGGGATAGTTTTTGGCATAAGCTAAAGTTAGAAAAGTGTCTCTGTACAACTCTCTCCAGTTTGCCTAGGTCTGTTCCTATTCTAAGTAAAATCATAGCTTTGGGAAGATAGGTTTGAGTCTGTGAAGTAAATTTAAGAAATTAATCTAGGATTGGGTTTGTTGGGTTTTTTGCTTGTTTTTTGTTTTTGGTTTTTGGTTTTGTTAATTAAAAAAAGAATGGTATTGATAGTCCACTATTGGTACAGATGTTGTCATGAAACAGCTGGCAACTGCACTGAGTTTATGCAGCTATAATAAGTCAGACATTCCTGTTATACCCTTCTAGATTTTTACCAGTTATGCTGGTGTTGTATTAGAACATTCTTCTGCTGTATTGGTTTTCTGCTTTTAGAGTCCCAGTAATAAAATAGTTTGCCTGACATAGCAAAATTTATTTTCTGAGTTTGGTTACTTGTGGTTTGCACCACTTTCCTGAAAGCCATAAAAACATTCTCCTTAACTTGACTGTTGCTATTTCCCTTGCACAAAGCAAATCATAATGAAATTACACTTAAAGAACATATTTGCAGGTGGAATTCCCTAGTTTCTAATAGATAACTAAAGGCATATGATTCCATTGAGCTAAGAAGGAATATTCTGGCAAGTATCTGTTATGACAATGCAATATGATGATTTGATGATTTACTGTGGAGGGAGACAGATCACGTGCCACAGTTACTTGTGATCCCAACCATTTTATTTAGGGACTTTCATGCTGCTCTTAAAAGACTGAGGCAAAGAGCAAATTCCATGTCCAGTTCTTCACAGAGATGTTGATGCAACAAAATTGATTGGAATGCATTCCCTCTGACACTGCACTCAAAAAGCAAACTATTACTTTGGAAAATAGGTTTTACAAAAAAGTATATTTTGGAAAAGAACTTTTCTGGCCAGCTTTTCTGTCCAAGCAAACCCTTCTGATGAGGTTGTTGCCATATAGTAACATTTTGGTTTTGATAGGAAGCAATTTCCTTGCGGCTGATCAAGCAATGTTTTGTAAAAAAACCTTGCATATACCTTTCTATGGCAGGTGATGTTGAAGGGGAAACCTTTATTAAAAAATTTTTTTTTACTATTAATTCCTACATTTTCTGAGCAAAAGCAAATGCAGTGGTTATAAGCTTTGATCATGACACTCTAAAGAACAAGAGAAACATACCAGTCTACCCTTGTATTAAGGGTTGTATGACAATTTGTCACTAGATAAATTACAGTTTTATAATGAACAAAATACATTTTTCATAATCTGAAAGATGCTTGGAAGTTTTTAGAGGAAAATTTATCACCATATTAAGTAGCAGACAAAGCAGAAGAGGAGAGCCTATCAAATGAAGCAAGACAGAACTCCATTATGTAAGATATCTAAAATCTCTGCTCTATCTGACATAGTGAAGAAAATGATTCGACTTTTCTGATTGACCTTTTTCTCACTGAAGTTGTATGACTTTTTTAAGTATAAAAGGAAAATTTGATGAAATTCATGGAAAGCAGCCAACCTATTATTTAATATTCCACATGACTGGATAATATTATTGATGGATAATATGCAATTTGTTGGAATATAGTATAGAAACTCACGCATGTGTTTCCACTTATATGTGCAATTCACTGAGTAAATTAATTTTCTTTATTTTTATTATTTTCCTTGTAGATGGAAGAATAATTAGAAATTAAGAGAGATAGCATGAGGTACAGGTTTTTTCTGTAGAACTATATTTCTCTTTTCTAATTTTGTAAAACTCTTTCAAAAACATGTTGGGACACTACTGGGAAACAAGAGGGCATAGTGATGGATTCACAACAGCATCTTCAAAATAGAAAAATGATAAATAATGTTCCCAAAACCTAACTGTGGTATACCTTAGAGGTTTCTGAAATTAATTTTCAAATAAAGAAAAACACATAAATCTTGTAATTTTTGTGAGAAAGAATTTATAGCATACCCCCCTTAGATGCTGTAAAGAATTTTGAACATAGCAAGTCCTGAGGAAAACCTTTGTCTTTCAAATGAATCCCAAACTAGTTTCCTTGTCTGTGTTATGGGACTGCAAATTTTTATTGAGCATTTTTTTGAAAGGTGCTTATTCTATTATTCTCTGCCCATTAGCTCTTCTGTTATTTTTATTAAAATATAAACAAAAAGAGTTACTTTAATATGACCACACAGCTCTAATTTATCTTTGTTATTTCCACTTTGTGCAAATTTTCCTATTTACAACCAAAATTCTAAGTTTACAACCTCATTTGTCTATTTGGTTTTCAAGATGTGAGAGTATTTCTAAGGCACATTTTCCCCTTTTTGGCAGTAGCAGATTTTATAGCTGTTGTCTCACAAGTTATGCTGCAGTGACACACAGCTTCAGAAGGGCACTGAGACCCTACCACTTGCAAAGTCTGATGAATATTTTCGTACTGACTTGGTAAATGAGTCACAACCTTTGTGAATTGCCTGAGGGCACAAAGCAATTCAAGGGAAGAGTCATTTAGAGAACTCATCTTTCCAAGACTCCTGTTCTCTGTTCACTAGTTAACAAGGGTCTTTTTGTAATCACAGTAAAATGCTGATTTCTAAAAGTGAGGAAGGATCACTCTGTACACGCTGTGTTCATATAGTCTTACTTAAGCATATGCTATTGACCACTGGCAGAGACAGAATAACTGAACTAACTGGATCTCTGATTTGAGACGGGTCATCAGTTTTATATTTAGGCAAGAGACCTCATATTCCTCCTCAAGTAGCTGGAGGTAAAATATTATTTCATTAGTATGATTAATATGTATTCATTGGATATAGGAAGGATCTGCACTTCACCCAGTTCTGAGGAGGCCTGGGAAGACCTTGTTGAGCTTTATGAACAACCACCTCCTACATCCCTAACATTCCTGTCTTTGGGAAAAGTAGGGTAGGAGAGTAAGGGAGGCTGGGAGAGGAGTTCAATATTACTTTTTGAAACTTTCAAGAGCAAGCTACAAGAGCTCTCTCGGTTTCAGTCATGCATCTCTTCTGTCATGGTCTGGAGTTACACAAGTGTAATTTAGATTAGACTGGAAATGTGGAAACAATTTGGCCAGTGATGCATAAGGAACAGAAACCAGTTCTCCCTTTCTGATCCTCTTCTGTCAAGACAGAGACTAAAGAGCAAATAATCTCTACTTCCCTTATTAAAATATGGTTCCTAATATTCAAAGGGAAGTAATCTATAGAATACAAAGGCACTGTTAAGACATAGGTAATTTAGAGGGTGGAAGAATGTCTTATGTAAGGCTAATGGAAATGCAATAGAACAAAGGATTTGTTGAAAAACAGGGAAGTTTTAAAGTAGACTTTTTTCAGCTGTTCTTTTCACACAGTGCCTGTTGCAACTGTGTGTTACAATAACATAAAATTGCTGTCATTAATAGTATGGACCTCTTTTGCCTGCAGAATTAGGCTCAGCAGGATGGATCGTTATTAAATTGCAGAAAACATTAAAATAAACTCCGGGTATTGAGGCAGCTAACCTGGATAAAGTTTTAAAACCATGACGCAATGTTGAAGGCAATGTAACATTGGAAAGTAGAGTACCTAGAGTAGACATGGCAGAAGAAATTGAAGTCTGTCCTTTAGTTATCAAACAAACAAAACCCCCAGCCAGTCACTGAGACTGTTATGAAAATGCTGTCAAATCAATTAAAGCTGCTTGTCCCGTTTTTTTTCAGGCTGGCTGAGGCCTAAACAAAAGACTTGTGATATCCCAGCCCAGTTTGTCTTTGACTTTCTGTAACTTGCAGAAAAGTAGGTGAGCGAACATTCCATTTTCATATTATTTCACCACAAATCTTTAGAATTGGGGGGTATATGTTTGCAGTGCTGTCAAACTGACACCAGTGTGCACATCCAGTATGTTCTTACTGTCAGTGCTGCTGGTGGACCTGGCATTCAGATCTGTTGGCCATCAGCCCTTACCCTGTTGCAGTGCATGGGAGAAACAAGATGCCTTGGGTTCTTTCTCTGGGCTCCCAACAGCATCTCTCCCCAGATAGCCAGGATTCACTCACAGCTTGACCTCCCCCAGCCTATGGCAATAGTAAGATGTTTTGTGCCATGTTGTGAGAATGCTCTGGCTGCTCTTTAGCAACTGACTGCTCATGATGCCCCAAAAGAGGGCATTGCCATGGGAGTCACAATGATGGTTTCTTACTAGATTTGGTAAATCCCACATGGAGGCAAAGAAATTATACTGATGTATAATTTCTTTCTGAGTAAACAAATATGGAATTCCACTGAACTGAGAAATAGGTTCTGTATTTTTATTGGAATAAAGGATGATGGATGATCAAAGCAGAGGCATCCAAGACGCAGATATATGTCAATGCAGCAGACTCTAATAGAAGAGAATAGCACACTGTGCTCAAGTTCATGAAAATTCTTTCTTTGTGAAAGACAAATACTATTATTCTCAGGATTAGAACATATTTTCCCAAATTGAACTTATAGGGAATTCCATTCCTTTGATTACACTGTCCATTTTTATTTCATGATTACTCAAAAAGCCATGATTAGACTCTAGGCAGAAGAAGGATAGAGAGCAAAGACAGGGACTGAAAACTGGTCAAAATAGGAAACATGTGGAGCAAGTTTGTTGAGTGAATATTTGTTTCACTCCACTCTTGCTGATGTTGAACAGGAACTGCAACACTACTTCTCTCCCAGGGCAGTCAGTGCATGTTCCCATAGTTGCAGCCAGAGGGTTGGCTCCCAAGGAGATTTGTTAGCAGGGTGGCACTAAGGGCAGGTATTATAAACTCTGCCAGGTTACAAATATTGCTTTCTCAGATAATGAGAAAAAAAAATGGCAAGAGATCTTCACAGATATTTCTTACCCACAAACTCACCTTCTCCCCTCCATCAAACAGAGAAGCAAGGTTCATTTTTCCTTAATGCATTGTATAGTGGGGGTTGAAACCTGCAGGTGGAAGGCATAGGCAATTATTATTACTTACTGTTACAAAAGACAACACAGGGATTGCCCTCAGTGAATCTGTCTCTCAGAGTTAGGTTTGAAATTTGCAGTCCTCAGCTATCTGGTATTGCTTCATATATTTGTAATATATGAAGCAATAAAATGCTACTAAGAATGATTAATAGCCAAAGTGAAGCTCAGACATTCCATTGATCTCAAAAGCCATTTATTGCAAGTATACGAAAGCAAAAGATTATTGCTATTATACAACAAACTATAAAATCAGAAAGGAGAAAAATGCATCTTTTTCTTCTTGCATATGATGAAAAGTTATTCTGCACTTTTCCTCTCTGCTGGATTGTCCATTGGAAACACATGCTGGAGGCACAAGTGGGATCAATAACATCACAGACAGAGCTTTAAATACTGATTAAACGATCAAGGACAGATACGTTTGAGGATAAGCTGAAAAACTGTTCACAGAAGCAGCTGGTGCAGAGCAGAAGTGACCGAACTGGACAATGAGGGTTTTGTGTGCAGATACGTTTGAATTTTTCTGCCTGCAATTCTATGCTTGTTATATAACCTCTCTTGATTAATCAAGCCCCTGTGCCAGGTTGTTGGCTGCAGCTGAGGTATGTCTGGCACAGCCAAGGGGAACTGGCACACCAGGCTGCTGCTAGGTTTTACCCTGTTCCACCCGAGCCTAGGACACAATAAGCCATATGAATACTTGATGGCCTGGATGTTCTTGTGTTGGTTCTGCACCACCTGAAGGCTTCACACCAAACAAAATGTCCAGTTCTTCAGCTTCACACTGGTCAGAGCAGTCCCACAGAAGTTCTGACTTCAAGAGAACGTTCCTGGAGGCCTCATCCTCTGGTCATGCCCAGACAGCCTTTTGCACAAAGTAAGAGAAAAAGCCATTCCACTGGTCACGTGCCACCCTGACAACTACTGATGTCTGGGGCACCCAGAAGACATTGGGTGCATTAGGACAACTGGAATTTGTTATATTGAATATATAAGTGATTCTAGTTTTGTATTTTTAGGTCCCAAGTGGAAGAGGTCTTATGAGGGTATTCAGAGAGAAGTTGTGGTGAGAAGACTTTTCCCTTTATTCCATGCAGTAGTAAGGAGTGACTAGAAATAGGGAAGTCTAACTAGGGCAGCTTGCATGCAGGTGAACTTTTTTTTGTTTGTTTTAACCATTTTTCCTGGATATGCTCCTACAAATAAAACTAGGGTTTTATTTCAAGAAGTCGAATTTAAGTAACTTATCTATCCTTGCGAGGCAGATGAAAAGTGGGGTGTATTGCCTCTGAGAGACAAGTAGCTGGCTCTTTCCTGCCTCTTGAAAGGTGTGCTCATGAAAACCCCAATGCAGAGACCAAAAATTTCATGAAATCAGTGAAATCTTATGCAATACTGGATGGAAGCACTACCTTGTACTCTTTCTGCTTCTCCCTGTGTGCTAAGAGAGTTTCTTTATTGGATATTCTTCTACCTAACTGCTTGCTATACACAATCTTTCCTCTTTTTTTCCCCTTAATATAAATCAACTATCTTTACCAAGAATGAAAATTTAATAACATGTTATAGTTTCAGATGAATCAATAGCTCTAATGGATTGGAAGAGAGTTTTGCCCAGTTGATTAATTTGGATTATCAAATTCTGGAGACATATACTGCAGTTCATGGATTTTATGATGCCCAAGATGGCTTTGCCTTCATCCAGGAGGTAACTGACTTTGCTTCATTAATGACAAATGTTTCAAACACATACTTGCCATAGCTACTATAGTCTTTAAGCTGAACTCAGCAATTTATCTTTCTTCTTGGCTCATTAAACTCTATTTTGAGCTGCACTAATATACAGCTAATGATCATGTATTTAAGAGTATTTGCAAATCAGTCACCTCTGCCCTGGAATTAGTTCTTAAAAAGTCTAAAAATCTACAATCATGTAAAACTGAGTGCTTATCAATCCTTCAGGGCCTGTATCATTTGAAAGTTGGGGGGATATTTTCTCCTTTCTCCTGGTGAGATCTCTTGGTAAGAGGAGCTCTTCTGGTAAAATCTTCTTTCTTCCTGCTAATCTGCATGTGCAATGTACAAAATTCGGTCTCAACTATGTTTTCAGGTTGTATTTATAAATTTTATGGCTAGAATCTGGGTATCAATTGCTTCTCCTCAGAGGAGCATTTCCCAGTATAAAGGAGTCCCCAGTGGGACAACACATAGATATTACTAATGTATCCATCAGCAAATTATTTAGGCAGCAGTCACAAAATTGAGATTTGGGTAATAAAAATCTTTTTTTTTTCACTACACTGCCTGAGTTGAGAAGTTAGAAAAGAGTCTTAATTCAGGGTGACTGGAAATAGAAGTGTTGGGGTTTTTTTCTCAGAATGCAAAAAGGGCATTCACCTGTGTGTGGTATCAGGGTTCAAACTCAAAGCAGGCCTGCATAAAGGACTACTTCTTCCATCTGCCAGGAGCACACCCTATTCACATCATTTAAAAGCTATCTTAGCAGAGGTCACCCTTAGCAAACGCCCTTTTCCTCTTCAGTTGTGGCTATGTGAAAAATAAAAGTCTCTCTGGAACTATTTTGGAAATTAAATCTGCATTTTTAATAGCCTCAGTATGGCTCCTGCTGTGTTCTTCAACAAACATTTTCTGACAGCCTGTATGAGATTTGCCTCAGTTCGTATGTAAAAAACCTCTGCTCTTCTGAGGTCAAGTGACTTTAGTGGATTATCTTTACCTTTGAAAGTTTCTCTGACTATGTTACCTATTGAAGGGCTTGGCAGAAAGATCACGTTCAGCATTGTGATCTGAAATTGATTGGGATCAGACTCATTCTAATCAGCTCTGGCACAAAGTAACATAACATAGGGCTCTCTGCCAAGAACAGTCTGATCTCAGCTCCTGAGTGCTTCAAAGTGAAGAACTGCAGCCCTTGGGCTTCCATGCACAGCAGTTTTTTCCTAGGGTAAGAATGGAGAACAGGTTGCTGGATTAGAAATGCTTTTATTTTGGAGGGCCTGTAAGGAATATGAAGAACAGCACCTGGTATGCTCCCAGGAGATTTGTGTTGTTTTGTCTTGCACAGGTGGAATTTCTGAATGCTTTTCCTATTCAGTGTCAGAGAAAGAACTGCATTGACCCAAGTGTGAAACACAGTAGCTAAATCCTCACTGGAGACAAGTAGTCACAGCAAATCAAAAAGATTAAATTGTAAATATTGTATATTACCTCTGTCGCTAGTAGAATGTGATATCTATGTTCTAGTTTGTCTTTATGTTTTATTGAGAAACACTCCCAGGACAGCCATGGTCATGTCTTTGGGGAAAGAAATAGAGCACCACAGACACTCGTGGATTGCGTATCAGCTGTTGGGGACACCAAGTGATTGTTTTGGAGACATTAGGTCTTCAGGATGCCAGCTTTTCCTGCTTGCTTATTAAGTTCAGGCGTAATTTAAGCAATTCAGTTTGATTCACTGCCCCATAGATGGGAGACTACTTTGTCCTGTCAGTGTTCTCCTCTCCAGCTGATAATGATCTCATAAATCTCTAGTGGAAAGCTTAAGGAGATAGCCAAATGTCAGAAATATAAGCAATCTCAGGGTGGGAATGCTGCATGCACTTAATTAATTTTTATGTTTCTTTTATATGAATTTAAGTCTTAGTTAATCATTATGAGATGTTTCCCTGAAGGATGGTTGGTTCTACCCTGCATCTTATTTTCGAACGTGAAATTGCCACAGGCACCGTATTAGACTTTATTATGCACATTTTCTTTTAAAATTCTCTTCTGTGCAACTTTTTCTTGTGTTCTCAAATGAACACCACTAAAACAAATTAAAAGAGCAAGGGGACCAATAGGTGTTATAAAGACAGTATTGTGTTATGAAGACAGTATTATAATGTCCAAACAAAAGCAGTTCAGAATCAGTTGTAGAATGTTTTGCAATTATTGAATAAATTCGGCTTTCCAGGTTTATGGCTTAAATTTCCATTTGGTAAGAGACTCCTGAGTAACGTTGGGAGTTATTTTCATGATGCCTCACTTTACCATGTGAAACAAGTATAGTGGACGCTACCTTGCAATACAAGCTCATTGTAAGATACCAAGATAAAGTCATACAACACTCCCGAGTGATATCAATAGGAAGAATCCCATTATCGGTCTTTCCATATCTGTGAACACACACACACGTATATTTCTGGATAGGTACTGCCTATGACAAACCTAATAATCTAATTGAATTAATGAGACAATGACTCAGAAATTCCCAAACACCAGACTTAGCACTGGATTTATTTTGGACACACACCTCCTCCAGTCCTAATTTTCCAGCAGTGAAAAAAAAAAAGGTGTGTTTGCCTATCAGGTGATTACTAGGTTATTTGCCCATTTGCATACAAATAAAAACAATTTCAGTCTTTGATCTTGCATCTCAATGAGTTCTCTTCAAAGGAAATTATGCCTTGACAGCTTTACTTTGACTTCAATTTGGGCCAAATTATGTTCTTTACTTCTTCTGTCTATCTCTGCATTTCAGCTGGTAGAGGGGGGTAATACCCAACTGCAACAGCATAGGATATTTAAAGAATGACAAAGTGGAGATGCCTAAATGCAAAGCAGATTATTCTAAAGTAGATCCTGATGGGAGCTATCTATGCCTGGAGTGCCACCTAGTAGAGTTGATGTGAAAAGAATACAGGAATTGGAGATGCTGCTGCAGTTCATATGAAAATGGATTAGATGGCTGAAAGATGTCCTGAGGAGGAGAAGGGTCAAGAATCCTTTAATCATCTTTCATATGAAAACAAATGAAACTACTATTCAAAGATGCAGTGAAATCAGAGTCTTTAGACAGTGGACATGTGAGAAATTATGAAGATGAAAAAAGGCACGTATCTAAATAAATACACCAAGGGAAGAGATAGAAGAGGATTCTATCGAAAAGATCAGATCTCCTAAGCACCTGAGGAAGTTATGAAATTAAGGTTTATCAGTATTATAAATACAATAATAGTGTAGTGTAGTAGAAGAGCAATCATGACTGAAATGGGGATTTAAGAAAATGCACTGTTAGGAAAAGATGAGGCAACAGAACAGACACATGCATAAAGTGATAATCAGTAAAGAAATAGAACTGAGATTAAAAAATAAAACACAATGTTGGGGCAAAAGTGAATGAATGTAAGTAAAGGCTGGAAATCAGAAAGTTCCGAACGTGTAGGAGCAGGTGGCTTTGATTACTTCTTTGAAAAGAATGACGTGACAGGTGTCCATAATGACTGAAGACTGTGCTTCATGACTCTGAAGTTTACTCTTCTACCATTCAATCCCCATGAAAAGAAAAGGCTCTATATGGGTTTTGCCATACAGTAAGCAGTCTATGCATGTAATTTTCTCATCTACTTCAGAATGCATGGCTAACTCACCCCTATTGCCTTTGTAAGATTCTGAAGTACCTGGAATACAAACTAACCTACCACTTCAGGCAAGCAGAGTTATGCTCCTCTATGAGTCATAGCAGTAATGGGGTCAGTTTAAAAATTGTAGTTCTTTACCTTTGAATTCTTCCAGGTTTTTCAGTAGCAGCAACACAATTTGCTCTTTATTGCAATGCTTTCTCACTGCTGCCACAAAGGCAGCAGCAGCTGGCAACTGGCAGAAAGCATGTCTCTGTCTTGAAACCCAACTAATTGCTAAAGGAAGAATGGTAGTTTCATAGACTGTGAAAGTACTAAAACCCATGGCATTAAAGAGACCCCTGATTAACAAAACCCAAACAATTGAAAAGGATATAAGTCACACACACAAAAACCCCAATTCTTTAAACAGCAATCCTTCAGTTCCCTCAGTTTCACGCAAACTAAATTAAAATGAGAACCTTCAGGCAAACTGCCATTAAACGAAAACTCTTAAAAGGATGTACAATCTAATTATAGTGTAACAAATGTGTACCTTTCATCTACAAGGCTGGTACTCCAAATTGTAATAGTCAATTATGATTATATAATCTATTAAAAAGAATAACCAAAGTGCTATAATGAAAAGGAAAAACCTACAAAAGAACATGAAAGACATCTCCAGTGCTCAAAGTGGTGTAACAGTAGTACCCTGTACAATTTCCTTTCTCATGTAGCCTGTATTTAGATTATGTTGCAGAGACAGGGGTGCTGGCAGTCACTTCCTTAATTCTCAGGAATGCATTCTCTATGGCTTGTACCCACTGAATTATTTTTTATGATATCCCATGAATGCAGCTACCTGGAAGTAAAAGGCATGCAGCTCATAACTAAATCAATAAATCACAGTTAAAAGAAGTACTTCCTTTTATTTTGCAGGCTACTAATATATTTTTAAAAATTCCTTCCTTCCTTCCTTCCTTCTTCACAATTTTTAATTATATAATGACACAATTAGAAAAAATACTGTGGAGTGCTAAAGCATGATCGAAGTTATGGAATAGTTTCTATTCTGCAAGTGAACAACTAGACCAGGGCCTTTCAACCAGAAAAGATGAAACTAGGGGAGATATGAAAACTCTACAGTATCATAAATGTTAGAAAGACAACAAATAAAGAATCTATCCACCACCTTTTTAAATACAAAAATTAGGGGGCTCAAATGAAACAAAGAATTTACTTTATGTGTGGGTCAGCTGAGGAATTTTGTAATAGGATATGGTAGATAGTAAACCCATTCAGACTCAAAAAGTGAATGAACAAATTCATTAAAGAAAAATATTCCAGTGTCTCTTGAGCCAGTAGACACTAGCACTGCCTTAGGGACTATCTGAACTATGATGCTCTGGAGGTTCTGAAAACACAGTATGTTACTACCTTGTTCCTGCACTCTTCTCTAGACATCTGCTATCAGCTGCTGTCAGAGACAGAAATCAAGTCAGCTACTTTGCTGCAAACACTCCTTATGTGAAAATTACAAAGTGCCCTTACTCTAATGCATTTCCTACAAATTAGATACAGTTTAAGGGGAGGATGCTGAAACTGTGGGAGGACTGAAATCAGGTGTATTTGATCCATTCCCTCCGGATTGTCTCATCATACAGTCTAAACCACAAAACTCCATGTTGATTTAATGACTTTTTGGTCAAGAGTTTTCTCGTTTAATATCTACACTATATGTGGATTTTACCTTTGCTTAGCTCTCCATCTCTAATCTACTATTAAGAAGTCAAAATCTCTAATAATTTTGATTCCTGGTGTAATTGTTGCTAAAGAGATCTCAGTTCATGTTCAAAATCTGATCAGAAGTAAATGAAACCTCTCTCTGATACTTTCATAGTAAAATCTGTTCCAAATATCCTTTAATAAAACAATTTTAATCACAGTATATTCATTTAATCTATGCTAAAAATTCTTATTTCTTTTCCAGCTATAGAATATTATTAGTGCAAAGTAATGTTTTTATTTCTGCCTTTTGAGAACTCTCACTTATGAGAACCTGATTTGTCTTCTATATATTTCTGTGTTTAATGTGATACTCACCTGCATGTTCAGTCAACCTCAGACTCAGAAGTAAATTTCCACACACATATATCCATCAAAACTCCTTTCAAAAAATGCCTACCAATAAAGACATCCTAGGAACTTACACTTCCTTAAGCAACATTGTGGAAAAGAAAGAACGGAAAATATGACTGCAGACAAACTGACAGCTTCATCTACATGTGGGGTTTTTCATAATGTTGAACTGTAGTGTTGCATGTCCTCCAACAATTCCTGTGGGCCATGACTAATTGCAGAAGTTAATAAGAATGAATATTCTAGCCTGAGAATTGCCAAGTGAATGTATCAAGCAAGTTGTAATGCTTTTTCTGACAGTTGCCTCAACTTTGAGGAAAGCCAAACAGCACTCTTATTGATGAAAGCAGAGGCTTAGTATAGCAATTTTTCTGGAAAAAATATACCAAACCATATAATTTCCAAGGATTGTCCTGTCCTGCCCATCATGGATTTGTGAGAAGGCTAAATCCACTACAAGTTTTTGTTTACACAGCAATGCTGTGTTTGTTTCATTTTGTCTTCCACTTTGTACATATTCCACTTCATAGAAATAGTTCTTCAGTAGAGCAAATACGCCAATGAAAGCAACCATGAGATAGGTCTGCAGCATCTTGAGTCACTTGAAGACAGCCAGTCAGGTACTTACTCTGAAAAAATCTACCTAAGCCTAGGTTCAATAAATAAACAATGTACATCCAAATAATGCAGGGTAGGTGTCTGAACCTGAGCCTCCTAACCTCACAGGAAAATGCCCTGTCACTCAATTACTAGCGAGGGAATTTCTCTTAGTCAACAAAAAATATTGATCCTTTCAAAAGTAGCATGTGAATTTCCATGCACCTTCCACAGGTATAACTTAAACAATCTTTTTTTCAGAAATATTTGTGAATGCTCAAGTGGTGATTGCAATGGAGTTCTATCTAAGATATATTTATGGATGAGTGTAGATATTAGGCCTAATTTAGGCACCAGAGAAGCTTTTCCTGTTGTTTTTTCTTTTTTACATATAATGTACTTATGAGTCCAGCCCACAAAAGTCCAGAATTTAGGGTTCTTCTTGGGTAGATTGTGCTGCCTGAAGAAAATACTTTGCCAAAAATGCAGGTAAAATACAGTTTAAGCAACATTATGTAATAACACTATTATTGGATTCATGTTTGCCTTTTTTTTTCAGAAGTACCAGGCACTCACTGTTTCCCATGCTTCAACACTTGCTCACAAAAGCCTGAGTTACCGAATTGTAAGTATATATATTGTTCATATCAATTTAGTTCAAAAATGTTAGCAAGAAGACAGCATATATATGAAAGACTGCAATCTGTCTGGGTTTGGCTTTTTTCTCAGTAGCATGCCATGACTGTGGAATGTATCCAAATAACATTTAATTAGGAGAAATCTTACAACTGCAGGATGACTTTTATGGGGCAGTTAATCAACGTATCTTTGTTTGCTTCACAGTGTTTGTTAATGTATATTTTAATAGAGTATTAATCTTTTCCATAGAATACTACATACAAAAAAAAAGCTCCTGCTTTTTTGATGTACTGTGCACAGATTAATTAATTAACATACTTCATTTTGACATAGAATTATAGATATACAGGAAAACAGAATAATGAAATTGGCACCATTATTTTCCAGTAGCTCTAAAATTTAATTACAGAAGAGTCTATTCTCTCCATCCACCATGCTTTTATAATGGAGATAAAAGATTGTGATGTGGCTTAAAGTTAAACCAGGAGACACCTGCTCAAGGGTTACTTGTCTGTTACCAAATGCCCCCATTCCCAGGCTACAGCCTGTTCACTGAAAACAATCTGGGCTTTCTAACGGGGTTTACTTGAATTAAAAACTGGCTTATGCGGGTGGTGGTTTTGAAGGAATGCTTGATCTTGAACCTTTGATTTCAAGGGGAGTCTTAAGGAAGTTACTTGAGGTACCCTAAGCCTTGTGGATAGCAAAAATGGGCCGGGGCTAATGAACATAAAGCTGGTGACACCGGCTTGGTTTTGTTTGTGGTTGTTATGGTTCGAACTGCGTCAGGAGTTATGCCATGAGCGTGCAAATATTTGGCCACCTGTCTTAATTCTACACACTTGTTTATCCAGTAAATCCAGCGGTTTGGAGAGCCGGTGGCGGTAACGCGAGCCCGAGGGCTCGGGCAGGCAGGGTGGGGATCGCTCGCCGGCGGCAGCAGCGCCCCGGCACAGCGCCGGTCCCACCTCGGGCACCAAGCACCCTCTTGCCCGACACCAGCTCTCCCTTCCCGCCGCTGCCGATCGCCCGCAGAGCGCAGCCGAGAGAGGACCGGCCCCGGCTCCCGCGGGGCCCCGGCGGCCGCAAATCGCACTGCGGCGGGCACGCTCCTCAGGGCGCAGGGCCACGCCACCGCCACCCCATCGCGGCCAGCGGGGAGTAGGGACCGCGGGGCACACGGCGCGGTGCGCGGCCATCTCCCGGTGACTCCCGGGGCGCGGCGGGGGCGGGCGGCGCCGCAGGAGGGCGGGAGCCGCCGCAGTGAGNGCTGCGGAGGTGAAGCCTCTGGTCCCTGGCCGGGCGGGATGGAGACTCTTGGCGCTGCAGAGGACGTGTTTTATGAGGAGGAGGAGGAGGTGAACTGCTACGACTTTGAGCCTCTGCCGACGCTGCTGGAGGATGAGGTGAGTGAGGCAGGTGCGGGGACGGAGCCGCCGCCCTTGCGCTCACCTGTGGTGTAGCGGCCTCAGGGTCCGCCCGCGGGAGGCGGCTGGGGCCGGGGGCGCACCCGCCCCCCGGGAGCGGCCAGGCCGCGGCCACAGCACCGTTCGCTTTCCGTGTGCGCTCCGCTGGCTCCTCGCTGCCTCCTGCCCCGCGGTCCTAGCCATCAAGTTGGGCTTAGCCCGTTTCCGTGCACCTTCTCCACACAACAGCAAAGTCATGGTCCTTGAGTGCGGGATGTCTCGTCACTGCTGTCGTAGCCGTGGGTTAATGCTGCAGTCGGCAAGTACGTGTCCTTGTCGCACCCGATCAAGGGAAATTTACACGGGCAGAACAGTTTTCCAAAGCTGCTAACCACTTTTTTGTACAGCCGTATATTGCTGCCCTGTGCTAAAAGGCCTTTGACACTGGGAAATAAAAACATCGAACTGTTAAATCTGTTTGTTCAGTTGTTCTGTCAAATAACCTGTAGCTAAACCCAGTTCTTGTCGTCACATTTGTCTGGATCTATTATTGATTGGTTTTGCACTTGCTTTTTATTGGTATTGCTCATCTTTATATCTTTTCATGTGAAGTGCGTTTCTTACCCCCTAGTGAATGTTGGGGCAAAATGTTCGGAGATTTCTTGCTTTTTTAAGTAAAGGTTTGGTGAACCATATGTGAGCCGCTCATTCCCCAAACCAGATCTTGCAAACTTTCTTATTTGCTACATCAAGAATCCATGCTGAATCAGGAGTTAAAAGCAAGTTTGACACGGCAAAGCCCCTTTCAGCTTTCCCAAGTAACCCAATGGCTCAGCAGTTTGGCTCTTCCACCATCTGTAGTGTTCAGTGCAGTAGGCCCTCTGCACTCAGACTGGCCCATGCAAAATCTAGGAGGAAGGTGGTAATGGCCTCATTTTTTACACATTGGCTTAAATACTTAGAGTATTTCCCCAGAATGGAGAAGGCTAAGGGTCAACTCTTCTGTACAAGAAAGAACTGAGCCCATTTTTCATACTGACTCAATGTATGCTTTGATTGTGGGTTCCCATGAGTCCTATCTATTTAGTCATTACAAAAACATAAATAGTTTCAGTATTTTTGTTGGGAGAATGAGCATGACCTATCACCTGGTGATAGATAAGTTAATAAAAAAGGGCTGCTTTGAAGGGTACTCAGAGAGCTTACTCAGGCAACCCAGTGTTTTTCTTCAGATGTGATGAATTTAATGAATGGCATTTGCCACATTTTTTGTGATTCTGGAATAGATTGTTTTGAAGTTTGTGTGAATTATCACAGCAAAAAGACTTAGGTGTCAGAAGGCTGTGAGTGCTGTTGTACTGAACTGTGAGTTGCTTAGTCATTTAGTGGAGTCTGCTCTTGTCCTCATTGTACCTAGTATAAAAAATGAGGTTGGTGTCTGATGCATGTAGGTTTTTGCCAATATGTGAAGCAGGAATCTGCCTGAGCTGGAGAGTAGAAAATGCTGAGGATGAGGGTGTGTTTCCAGTTCCTCTCTTTACCAGAACTTTCTTCATTTCATACTTCTTAATATTCAATTTCAAAATTTTTAAGAAATGGTCTGTGGCCAATTAATTTATTTTTTATTCCTACTCTCTCTTAATTATAACTGCGTAATTGTATGCTACTGAACTGTTTTGTACTTGCTGAAGAAAATATAAGGGAAAGCTGAGAACTAAAGTGAGCAGTTAAGCATGGTTGCCTGACCATTTTACTTTTTGTAGTTCTTAGTGTTAAAACCAGACACTTTCGTATTAAAAGCAGACACAAGTGTCTTTTGCTGAAAGAGACAAAAAAGAGGCATCAGCATCTCTGATATGTACCACATTTGGATGAAGCAACTTCCAGTGGTCCAAAGTACTGAAGCAGTTGCTCACACGAAGCTTCAGCTTGCCAGAACCTCCTGTGTTATAGTGTTAAAAGGATGGGGTTTTTTCCACCCTGAAAACTTCTGGTCTGTGTTTCTTTGGGGATACAAGCTAGTCAAATGCAAGTCTCAGTGTTTTCAATGCTTCCTTCTCTACAAAGGCCTTGCTTAGCTACGATATCAGCTTTACTAACTAATGTCAAGAAAGTATGATCATTGTGGGAAATACGTGGTTTCTGTGAAGTAAGTAACTTACTGCCCTGGAGCATTGGAAATAGAAAGGCCTGCCATATGGTAGTGGTGATGTTTTGTTTTATATTTTTTTATGTTTGTTTTATCTTCACCTAGCCATCCACTGCTGACGGAAGCCATGGAACATTCATAGGACTTTTTTCCTTTTTCCCTGTTTTTTTTTTTGGGGGTTTTTTTTTTTTTTTTGGTTTGGTTGTTTTTTTTTTTTTGTTTTTTGGGGTTTTTTTTGTTGGTTGGTTGGTTTTTCTTTTCCTGTATTACATAACTTTCTCATCCCCTGGAAGGAAGATAAGCTTACCTGACATGAGATCATTACCTTTTGTTTACTTCCCAAATAACCACAAGACAAAGATGTTTTTGTAGGTTTATACTGTAGATATCATTGCTGATAATTATTATCTACAGTGGAGTTCAGCCTCAGACCTTAACTTAAAAGAAGTTCTCTCAAGTCCTTATTGTGACTGGAATTTGATATTGAGGCTGTCTTAAAGATTGCAGGTTTAATTTTTTTCACGTACACTCTAAATTGAGCCTCTTTTGTCCATATGCGCAGATGAAACTCTCATAGTTTTGCAGCTTGATTAGTGAAGCATTCTTTTATTTTTCTTTTGTGGCAAATGCCATCATGTCACCTAGCTGGAGGATTCTAGGAGAGTTAAAAATAATTACTGCTTCATTGTTTTGATCATAGAACTTTTTTTTTTTAAACTCTTTTTACTGGCCATAGAATAAGCAGTGTGTCTCTTCTTTCCAAGCCTGTCCTCATCCCGCTGCTCAGTTTGGTCTATTTCAAAGCCTAATGTTTGTAGTAGAGCTTCTTGCCATGTGTTTTTATTTGCAGATAGAGACACCTCTGTGCTGCTCTTCATGTTTGGAACAGCTTCCCTATGTAGATGTGTTAAACCTCCTTATCCACCCTCCAACTCTGATGGCAGCATTACACAATTGTACTGAGCATAGCACAGTGAAAATAAGATTTTGTGCTGAGTTCTTTTGCTGTTCATTATTATGTAGGACTGAATTTAATGAGACCAGGATCCATGATTAGTGCTAGAAGGCACTGTAGTAATGCTGCCGTTAGTAAATCAATCCCTGCCTAGGCTGATGAAAAATAAGGCCATTGAAAAGAGAAGTTATGTTTCCCAAATAACAGTGAGTGTGCTTTATTTCCTACCTCATATTTATTTATTAAGCATTATACTTTAGACTAAAAGGCACAATACACTTTTGGTCTGAGGTTTGGTTCTTATTTGAAAAATATTATGAAAGCAGTGCTTAATTCTCTGAAAGACATGTTAATAAACTGTTAACCCCTTCTGTATATGGTAATCCAGATATCATTGATATTCTCCAGTACTGAAGTAGGTAAAGAAATTTATAACTGTTCTCCAAGGGATGAAAAGTTTAAACCACAGCAGTTTTCTGAGCTGTAAGATACTTCATATCCTCTTTTGCTGATGATGGCATACTTTCTTTTTTCTATATGCTAAGCAATGTGTATCTACATCTTCCATTCAAGATATATGTAATATCGCTGAGAAGCATTGTCTTTAGTCTTAATTACTTACAGATAATGAGAAAATACTGTGTAATTAATAGTAATTATAGCTCTGATACAAAGTAACTTCTATAGATTACCTTCCATTTCTGTTACCTTATTTTTCCTTATGGATGGAATTGATGTTTTGTTTGTTTGGGTTTTTTTCCCTCATTCCTTAAAGTTCATGAAAACTTTACTTCTGTAGCTGTGGGTAATGTATTGGGTTTGTATTCCAAAAATATCCATAGAGAGGCTGGTTGCTTTGAGCCAAGCATTGTTTCTGAACATCTTGACCAGGAAAGCCACGTTAGAAACACGTTTTTTTGGGACTGGACTCATAGCCTTACTGTGATAATAGGGTCAATGCAAGTTGACTGCAGTTTAGGACAGCAGCTTAAACTTAACATGAGCTATTTTGATCACTAAGAGCTCTGGATGTAATGGGGAGGCCTAGGGCAACCAAAGTGTTTGGTTTTAAGTCCAAATATAAAAACACTTTTCCTATGGCATGTTTAACTTTTCAGTGTTTATTAAATGGTCTACATCACTGAACTTCACAACAGCATCATTCTTAACACAGGCTAATCTAAAGGGTACTTTTTCCCAGATCACAAATGGTAGGGAGAAGTGCTGTGAAGAGAATTTTTAAGTAGTTAATATCAAAACGCCTGGGAGAGCTTGAAAGGCACGGGTGGAACAAAATGTTTTCATTTAGTCTCTATGCTTTTACCTCCAAATGGTCTGTTTCCTTTGATGCAGTGTTTGTTTAACTTACATATCTCCCATAGTATTTTTTTTATGTTGGCATACTGTGATATCTTTGTTCAGGTTAACTGTGCTTCTTAAAACACTCTGTGTTAAGAGCAAAGTCGTGCACTTGGTGTTTCTTGGGGTGTTAATCAGTGTCCTAGAAAGTCTGAGAACTTGCTGGAAACATTGCTTGTAGCCAATTGTGTCAAATGTAATCTATGATACAGAAAGTAGTGTCATGAAATCCAGGGTAATTTATTAATTCATATCTTGGCAGGAGAATGTGTCCCTTGCTGATATTTTGTCACTGCGGGATAGCTGTCTTACTGAGCAAGATATTTGGGCAATTTGCCTGGAGTGTTGCCGTTCTTTGAAGAGCATAGCCCATTCTGCAATCTTCCAGACACTCTGCATCACGCCTGACACTTTGGCTTTTAACACCAATGGCAATGTATGCTTCATGGAACAGCTCAGTGGTAAGTTTTTGTGTTTCCAGGCTGTTTATTTTAGAACTGTGCAAACTCATAGTGAGAAACTGCAGTAAAACATTACATTCTATTTTTAAGACTTACAATTAAAGGTAAAATAAAACATTTTTGGGAAGGGATGTGTATATGTACATGTGAAACTACATGTTCAGTTTTGTAATTGATGAATAAAGGCTGTTCTGAATTTGCTTAGAAAATTCCTCCTAGTTATTTTAAGATTCATCTGGGTAATGTCTTCATGTCCATTTTAAACATGAAGATTAGGTACTTGTGTACCTGTGTGCACAAGTCTCTACCTTTGTAAAGCATGTCCTTCATCTCTTACAGGTTGTCTAACTTCATAACTATGTTCTATTTCTAGATAAGTCTGATATTCAGTGTATGTTGCTAATTGTGGCCATAAAGAGTGGAGCAATTCCAGTGCATATTTGCTATTAAAAAGGAGAGTTCTGTTGAATAAAGGCCTTTTTTTTTTAAAGCTCTCTATTGAATAAAAAATTATTATTATTTTAAATAATGTTTTTCAGACTTGGCAAGTGTAGTGACTGACTGAGAAATGAATTTTAATATGTTAGAAACCAGTATATAGTGGCATGAAGATGTTCAGGTATCGTAGCAGGTGAACAGGGAGATGACCTTTAAAATAACTTATTGTTTCATCTTAGATGAAAAAGCAGGCTGTGGTTGCTGTTCCTTTCTCATTGATGCATCTCAAGATGATGGGTCTTAAGCCTCTTAATGATTTTACAGAGGAGGGAAAAAACCAAACAGCTCTTATTCTACGGTACTTCTAAAATTATGACAGCTCATAACTAGGAGAACCATTCTATTCTGTATACACACTAGTCAAGTTTTTGTTGCAATTTCTTTAACCTACTTTATTTTTAAATCTATGTCAGGATAGGGGTTTATTCTTTTAGTCAAAATCTAGATCACAGTACTTAGAAAAAATACTAGAAAAACTGAGGTAAGGTAACATTACAGCAGATGAAGATTTGTTGCCTTCTTTAGAATTAAAGATGGTACTTCATATAAATGGAACATCGTAAAATATAATTAATAAAGATGAAAATATATCTTCATAATTGTTGTGATGTTTGTTTTCTATTAAATTCCTCAAATAGACATGAGTCAACTTTTAGTTCCATATTAATAGGGTAATGTGGGATCAAATTCCTTTATTTTAAGGAGCTTGTCATACCTTGAAATTAAAAAAAGAAAAAGAAGCTGACTTTGTATAAGCCAAGGGTATATGAAAGACTTGTTGAAGAGAATAAATACAGTGGATAAAAAATGCCCCTCAACTAAGATCTTTGCTTGTAGCTAGGAAAGAAAAAATCAATTTCTTCTTAAATGTTTTAGTCTAATTGAATAGCTGGCAAACAATTGATCCAGGAATGCTGTATTCAAGGACTTAAAATGTGGGATAACAAATTCCTGTGCAAAGCAAATGTACAAAGATTTAGTTCCCCGAAGTCATGTTAGTCTCTAAGGAAAAGATTTTTCATTAGTTCTCTTTAAGAATGTTATGTTTTCCATAGGAACGCAAAAAAGTTATGCATATATTCTACTTCTCTCACACACACTCCACTGTGTCTTTGGCTCTTTCCCTCAGATCTTGTTTCTATTAGGTTAAAGAATAGTTTATTAGGTAGGCACTTGAGGAGGTTGTCCTTTTTTGCTTCCCTGTAGTTGTTGCCTATGGATTTATTCTTCCAGAAGGAAATTATAACCTCTGGATTTGCTTGCCAGTGAGAGAAAACAAACAGCCTGTCGTCTCTGCTTTAGCAGCAAGTTCTGCTTCCTGCAGGTTCTGTGGTGCTAAAGTGACAAACATTCAATAGGATGTTCTGCCAAGGGGTCTGATACCTTCTTGTCTCTTCAGATCAAACAAATTCCCATTGTAAACATAATATTAAAAGAATACAGTGAGATGTACCAGTGATAATTTAAATACTTTTACAGCCTTTAAAGTGTTCTATGGAAAGAAAGGGAAAAATACTGGGGAGATAAAAAGGAGCAGTAGTCTGCAGGTGGGGGAGAGGGGAGAACGAAACATCTGTCCATTAGTTCCCTTCCCGTTCTGCCTCCTCTGCCCACCCCCAAAATCACAAAAAAATGTGGTGGGTAAGAAATGCAAAAGTAATTGCATACCCCTCTTTTTCAGTGGGAAAGTATATTTGGGAATGTCATAAGGAGCTGTAAATCAGTTACTGGCATCTGGCTAGTCAGCCAGGCCATGTAGCTGCAATGTATGAATATGTAAAAAAAGTCCTCTCTGGTAGTCTCTACCATATAACTGGGTTTAGTGTCTTCACAATAAAAACTTTGCATTTCACTTCTAAGGTACAGGCGCAAAAGTTCTATTAAAGCTAAAGTTATGATGATTATGCTGTGCCTCTGAACATACTATTTTTTTCTTCTTGTTGAGAAGGGAAACACACTTTTTGCGTGTAAATCATCTCAATCATCCTGGCTTCCCAGAAGGATAGATTAGGTGACTTGAATATGTATGTGAAGAGTAGGTTTTTTAGTTGTGCTCTTGTTTAATTCCTTGGCGTTCTTTACTGGGTTCATGTGACGTAAGTACACTGTGATACTGTGTACCTGCTTGGATGCAGAAGTAGCATCAGTCTCTTTTAAGATGGTCTTTTCTTTTCACCTCCTCAGTCAGAATTGACTGCTGTAGTAGCTGAGTTCTCTGCTCAGCAGCACATGTGTGGCCAATGTACTTCCTCTACTCTTTTATCATAAGTAAAACAAACTAAGCAGAAAGGTCGGAGTTCTAAGCTGATCTGTAGATGAAGAGGCAATTAGCTGTTCAGACTGGCTTTGCTGCTTGAACTCTTATTACCCAGGTCTGCAGTGGAAAATAGTGAATGGAAGTGTCCAATTAATCAAATCAGACCTCTAAGCCACAGCTGAGCCCCACCAGCTTAGGTGATCTGGGTCCAAACATAAATGCCTGAAGGAAAGAAGTGGTTAGACATGTTAAATGCATTTCTTTGTGGGTGTTTGTTTGTTTCTTAGTAGGAAAGTTATGATACCTTGAAAACAGCACTTATTTTACTTCCAGCACTAGTGACATGGATAACAAGTTCTCTGTACATCAGATTGAAGTGAACAAAAATACTGCTTTACAAAGTTTCTTTCCTATCAGATAGGAGTGTATCATTAAATTTGTATCATCAAATTGGTTTGTGGTTTTTTTAAACAAGTAAGACAACTAATTTCTAACCTGGCATGTTTCCTTTTGTTTTCAAAGATGATCCAGAGGGTGCCTTTGTTCCACCAGAATTTGATGTCACCGGTAACACTTTTGAGGCAAGTTCATAAATTTATATCTGTAAAGTGGAGGGGGAGGTTAATCGTGTTAGTACTTCTGGCAATACCAAATGCTCAGCATTCTCAGTATATAATTTTAGAACTTCTGAAGATTTTGAGTAGTAAATGGTGCTGTTTAGATATGTTTTGTGAAAATAAAAAGTAAACTTAAAATGCCATATTAATTTTCTGCATAAACATTTGTTCACTAACTGTTAAAATGTGAGAATCTATTTTGGCTGAATAATGTGTTGCTCTAAACCACAGCTGGCCTATATTATGTTCACTGGTACCCTTCACTGGTTACGTTGGCTTGTTTGGGGACTAGTCATGAACTTTTATGACTAAATATAAAATTTGTTTGCTATCCTCTTCAATAAAATAATTCAGGGAAGGGTAATCAGCAATTTTATCTTTGATTTAATGAAGAAACAGATTACTGTCTGTTGCTTTGCAATGCACAAATGCTCTACATTGTTAAATTAAATTAGATTTAAATTGTTTATACTAATTCATTAGCCTCCCAAGTCAACCATCTCATTGCATGCTACAGGAGCACTTTCTTGCTTAGTGTCCTTCTTCTTAATACACTATTTTTTCTGGCATTCTTAGATAATTCAAATGCCTTTATTAGCAACACATTTAATTCAAGGTATATAAAAAAATCTGGTTCTTTATAGTTCAGTACAAATATCTTTTGCTTTTCATAGTTGTAGCCTTCATAGTCATTTTAGTAGTTTTCTGTGTTTCCTGGTGGAGGGGGTGGTGGTGGGGGGGAGGAGGAGAAGTGAACCTTGGAAGTGTGTAGTACTCATGTTAAATGAGAGTGATAAGGCAGGGAGGGTGGTATAATAGAATATGAAATAGTGCAGTCTTTGAAGGTTAGAGAGGCAATGTTTGACATATTTGCTATGCTTTATTAATATATCTACATAGGCCAGCAGAGCTCTAGTCATTTTGTGCTCACTCTCCTCCTCATCCCCGTGATGGTTTGTGGGGAGTCTGTGGACAAGGACTGTTAGGAGGTGGCCTGCATTGCCTGTAAACTTGGCAACTTTGTAAGCCTTTATATTCAGATGTGGCTGAGGAAAACAAGACCCAAAAGTGACTGGTTTTTTGTTTATTTCATTTTGTTGTGCTTCTGAAGCTGGACTTAAAATTTTACATAAGTATATTCTTCATCCCTTAACAAGCTTCAAAGACTTGGCACAGAAAGGCTTACAAGATTTGTGGAATTATTTGCTCCTTTGGCCAACTTATTTCCCCCAACCCTTTTTCCTTGTCTAGAAATTGCTGAACTTGTCTGCATAAAGTAAATAGATACACTGAAAGAGGTTCAAAGACCAAGGAGATGGAACAAGGTGAAACAGGAATTTGGAAAGACTGTGGTAATACTAAGTGACCTGAAATTTTAGTTCTCTCTGATAGACAAGGCCATTGCATTCCTTTTGGATAAAACTCATCTGTGTACAGATTTGTTAACTCTTCTCTTTCAGCAGCATGTACAAGCCTGTTAAGCCCCAGTGATCCCAATACAAAGCACAACACAAACAATTAAACAGTCAGTGAAAGCTGTTCGAGTCAGGAGTGGCTCTGAACGTTGACCCTTTTACTCCTTTTGCAAAGGTCGTTGAAGATACATGAAGGTCCACATTTGTGTGGAAGGAAGTCAACATGCTCTGCATTGTCTCTTGTGAAGTGGGGTAAGGGCTGGGTGCGCTGATTTCTGTGCGTTGCTGCTATTTCTTTAGCTAGCAAGTTGGGAAACCTTCCAAAGCAGGGAGAGAGTGCTACAACAGTGTCCTGTTGCCTCAGCTGTTTTTCAGTGACCATCCTAGAGCAATACACAAGACTGAAAAGCAAGGGCGTTCCCCTGCATTGGGGCAGAAATGTATTGTTTTACTCTGGGATTTGTGTGCACTTGGTCAGACATCTATGGGATTCAGACTATTTACAGAATTTCAGAGCTTTACCTCTTACCATATGTAGAGTTTGGTTGAATGTTTAAGTGCTTTAGTACCAGACCAGCTTCTGCCAAGGATTCCATGCTGATCTCTTCTTGCTTTTACTTTTGCAGTTTCCAAGACCTACAGTGGGTTAATGCTTATGTACTTGTTACAAGGGTTTTATAATATTGTAATCTTTCCAAGCTGGCCATTTCCTTCTCGGTGTTAATACGTCAAGTTCTTCTGTTTTCCGAAAGTATTGATACTTTTGTCTATACCTTCACCCCCATTGTAACCTTCTACTGTGCAATAGAAGAATAGTACTGCTTTATGTACATCTCCTGGCTCGTTGTGCTTTTTCAGTATTATGAGGTTCTTTGATTACAGTAATCTGCCTTTTTTACAGGGGTGTCAAGTCTCTTGTGTTACTGCTTGCTCCTTCCTTGGTAATGACCTGACTTGGTTCTTCTGTGTTGGAGTGTTTTTGCAGCTGCTTGGTCTGATTTGTTTAGAACAATGGCAAGTAATGTTTGTATTGAAACTGTCTGATTTCAATATAGAGAGAAAAAATTAGTTTTGGAACTACTAAGGACTATCTTTGATAGCTGTTACTCCACTGTCAAAGCTCAGCTGATTTAAAATAGTTATGTCAGCCAGAGGTTTTGCTTGATTTGAGTGCGACCTGTTTTGTGGCTTCTAAAATGGAAGCACACAATGAGGTTTGTATGGCTACTGGATGACTTCTTCCTCTTTAAACTCTTTTTAAAAAATTCCTTCAATTAAAGCTACAGTTATTTCAACAAGAGATGTTTTGTTTCCCGCTTGGTGAATTACTGATCTAGACCTCTAATGGTATTGTGATTCCAGCCTAATTAGCTGCTAAACTTAGCTGGCACCCACAAGCACACAAGGGTAATAGACATAGGAAGGAAATTGAAATGCATTACTGTCCTGGTGTCTGAAACAACACTATTAAAGATGTCAGTTTCTAGTTGGAATTTCAAATAGCAAGAGATCTAAAGCTTTGTCCAAATGACAATGCACAAGACTGAAAAGTAATTGATTTCATGTGGTTGGTTTCAGACTTTTGCCTTCTTTCCTGACCTGCTCTGCATTTGTATAGTGGGACTAATAGCACCAGCTTCAGTTACTGTTGAGAGTTGGAAGGTGAAGACTAACCCTTCTGCTTCAGTGTCAGGTGTAAAATAGACTTTTTAGAGGGAAACATGGTTAAGATGGAATTAGCTGTGGAAGGGGCTTGTGGTACTGACAGTGAAGTGCAGCTGAACTTTCCATGGTGACTTTAGTGCTGCTACAGTTCCAGCCTGTGGGGTTGGAGGAAGGATTGCAGTTTCTGAGCATCTGAAGAGACCTTGAAGTCACTGTGCTGCTAAGTGGTTGGAGTGGCATTGAATAGGCCAGTTCTGGTATGTTCTCCTCTTCCAGGTGTGTGCACGGTTGCAGTACCAGGGCAGAAAGGTAGCCAGAGAGGGTACTGCTGGGCTCTAGGACAGCACTGAACTAAAACAGAGAATCTCCTGGCTATCTGTGCGTGTTAATTTTTTCCCTCTAACTTTGCTATCTCCTTACAGACTTCCATTACCATTGTGTACTAGTAAATGTACTGTTAAGAACTGGTGCTGACAAGAGAGAGAGGGAATAGGAGATAAACTTTGGAGTTATGATCCATACTGTAACTCCAAAGAAAAGGTGAATTTCTATACAGTACTCTTACTATCACTTGCACTTCTCCTCTTAATGCAAATGCAGGCATGTGATATAACTGTGCTCAGTAGAAGTTTTCAGATTACTGAAGCTGTCACTTTCCTACACTGGTGGAAAGATCTCACTTTCTGCTTTTCCTCTAAACTGGAAGTTGTGCCTGAATTTGCTATTGCAAGTATTGATCACGTTTTTGTTCTCACTGAATCTTGAGCTAGAAGTCAGTTAGAAACCTCTGGAGTATAAAGATTAGCATCTAATTTTATTATTTTCTACTCATCATACTATAGAGAACAGCAAAGAATGTGAATTTTTCTGTTCTTGAAAAACATGAAGAGGCTGAGATGCAAAAATATTTGAGGCTTCTTTTAAAATTTGCCCTGGTTCTGCCTTCTAAATAGGAAGAACTTTAGCCTTTTTCCTAATGAAAGTGGTTCCTATTTCATTTTCTTGCCCTGAGCAGTACAGTGTTACACTTGTGAAATTTGACCAATGGGAGGCTCAACACAAATAGTTAAATATTGTTGAGTTCATTAATAGCCTTACTTCTATCACTACAATACAAGATTGCCTCAGGTTAAAAACATTGGCTGTCTCAAACCAGTTTCAAATAGCTATTTGTCTGCATCACAAAACTGCCATTGAGTCTCACACAGAGGTTCATTGATGTGGAACACCACATTTCTAAGATATGAGCTTTCAGTGAGCTGAAGGACCGATGTCCACCATGTGTGAGCTTGCATTTATAATCTTTTAATAATGTGGCTATTCAGTTTTGCTTGTTCTAGTGAACCTTTGCAGTAGAAATCAGTGAATTTTCACTCTTGCCCATTTTTTTTTTACCTAAAGGAGATTGGATAATACTTCCGTTAATTACTTATTTCATTATTTAGTGGCGATAAGATGCAGTAGTTCAGAAGCCTCAGTGTGCAGCCGGATTAAAACCTTCAGAAAATAAAGAACTGAAAAAGTGATACAGAGTTAAATACCACCATGAAGAGAAGGAAGAAATAATGGGTTAGAGAAGAGGAAGAAAGTGAAGTTCACACTTCCTCTCTTTCTCATCTAGAACTTGTTCTTGCTTTTATCTATCAGGACAGGAGTGGGATATGCTGATCCCTCACCTGTGAGAGAATCACAGCTGGAAAAGGCTGAATGCTGTTGCTGTCTTTGTTAGAATGTCATGGCTGTCAACTTGCAGTTCTCAGTGGCCTGTAGTTGATTTATATTATGTAAAAAGAAGTCCAAGTGTTTCAGCAACCTTAAAAATAAACAAATGAACACAAAGTGGTAGAACTACTGCAAATAGAAAATATACAAAATAAAATGTTAATACATTTTTTTTGAATACTAAATTTTTAAGATTCATATAACTTATTCCTGTGAAATGTGACAAGGCAGTTGGAGTGATAAATACAATATACATACAAATATTTTATGTACATATAAATGCATGGGTTGAAGTGCCGAATGAAACATACTATTCTACAGAATAGATAAAGAAAGACAGGTTCAGGGTGTGTGTGTATCTATCTATCTATCTATCTATCTATCTATGTCAGGCCTACTGAAGAAAACTGAGCAGTTTCCTGCTGCGGTATTTCTCAGTAGCTGATCATCACTAACCTAGTGCTCATGTCTCAGCTGTTGGTCCTTCTCTAAATGTGAAAGCCTTCATCTTTCTCCCAAATCCAAATAGCAGACAGTAAAAAGGAAATCTTGTCTTTTTGACTTTCCTAGTCTTTTAAAGCAGTAGCTTTGAATACTGTGAGATTATCTCTATTGTTCTATTCTTTCTTTAGCTCTCAGTGCAGGATGAAAAAAGAAAACTTTTATATGCTCTCCTAGAGGGGTTTTTGGTTTTGTGTTTATCTGATGGGGGAAGCAAGTCTTTTGAAACACCTAGTGCCTTTTTTCTTCAATTCTGTTTCCTAGTTTCATGTAGCCTCCCCTTGAGACTAATTCTATCTAACAGCAGCAAGGCTTGTCATCAGCAAATGGTAACTTATCTCCTCCTGTAGTCTAAACCATTCAATCTTCTGAGCATTATTTAAAGCTGTCTTTTCCTTCAGTGACAAAAATAAATTACTTTCATTTGGTTACCTCTGCCTCTACTGTGCTATAGAAGAGAAAATGTTATCTTCCTGTTCTTGCTTTTACATCACCATCCCAATTGAGGTTCCTTTCAGGAACTTAGGACTGAGCAGACACCCTTTAGTCGCTTTACACAAAGTTAACATAAGGAAGAATGAGGCCAATGGGATTTTTTTTACAGCAGTCTTGTTTGTTTGTTTGTTTTCTTTTAATGCCTAGACTATCTTAAAGTTTATAATTTGGTTACCTCAAAAACCTACAGCTTGTTGCTTAGTCCTGAAGTTGGGGTTGCAAAGTTGTCATATTGGTCTTTGCTAGCAAACTTTTTGAGAATATTGCCAGTATTTTTACAGTTTTGCCTCTAAATCTGAAACAACTTTTCAGACTGACTTATTTTTATTGGATATAGTTTGTCTCCTAGGCAGAAAAATGTCTTTAGAAGAAAAATTACTTTACAGGTAAACTGGTCAATGAAAGCATATAGAATTTTAGGTTTCTTCCTTATTCAGCTACAAGATTCCTGTAAGAAAGCATTATTTAAGTTAATATATATAATTTTTTTCCCTAAGATTGGTGAAAATGTACAAAAGAATTTTTAATAATCTTATTTAAGAATTCTTGTTTTGTGAGGAAAAGATTGGGAGTGAAGAGAGGACTTTGTGTTCCATCTTAAAACAGGTGGTTCTTGTAGTTGAAGTTTAATTTTTTAGAAGCCTGAAGGGCTTTGTTGGATAAATCTGTGGATAGTTTCCATCATGTGCAAAAAACTGTGGAAAGGAGAAGAAATTGTTTTCTCCTGTTACACCTGTGCAGGGTCATCATAAATCTCTGGGCTTCTTAATGCTAAAGATGCATGAATGTTTTGGATCAGTTTTTTCTCTCCAGCCTCTTCCGTGTAAACTCTTCTCATTAGTACTGATACTTTCTTGGCTGTGGATGAAGTTGTCTTCTTTAGTCCTCATATCATTATCTGCCAGTTTCTGGTGCTACCCATTCAAACTTATTTCTTTGATGGATCCATCATCATACTGGTCTTACTGGCAGAACCTAATTTTCTCTGGTCCTTTCCACTTATTTCTGTCATTTACTCCTTAGAATGGTTTACTGTGCTGTTGAAATGTAAGCCCGAACCCTTAAAGGCAACATTGAATTATTCCTTATCATTATTTGTTATCAAAAGATTTCTCTTTCATTAATTTTATGCCTATCTTACATGGATATTCAGGTCACTAAGAGATCCATGATCATTGCTACGCTGGATCTGGATAATTTATACTCCCTGAAACAATGGCAATTAATTTTTACCATTTGCACAAACTGAAAATAGAGCCATTTCACCAGTGTATGAGAACATTCATTAGTACCACTATTTTTGAAAGGTTCACGAAACAATTGACTTAGAAGTAGATGGTAGAATGGATGACTTCCTAATCTCCAGATAAAATTTCAAGACTAGTTCAGTTTCCACTGTGAATTAGATGGTTGTAGAGTATTAGGTTGTTGAGATTTAGTTAACAGAGCCTTCAGGATTGTGACAAAATGGTTGTCACTCACACATCAGTCTCCTTAGTTACAGCATTTCAGGAAACCTTAGAAGAGTAACTGAGAACATGTTTTTGAAGCTGAGGATAGTGTCTCCTGGGAAATGTGTTGAGTGTGACTTAAGTTTTCTTAGATAAGCTTGCAACACATTTTGAATTAATCTCTTTGTACATAAATACTCCAGGATTCTTGAGCTCTTCATCCCTTTCACCAAGTTTAAAAATAAAACAAAACAGAACAAACAAAAAAAACCCCCACCAAACAAACAAAAAATACAAGCCAACAAACAAACAAAAAAACCCCAAACAAAAAAAACCAAAACAAAAAAAAGTCCCACAAAACAACCAAAAGCCCCAAGCAAACTTTCTCTTAACTGTAATACTGCTTTTGTACTTGAGTAGAGAAGGAGCAAGGTTTACTTCTGCAGAAAACAGTACCCTGTGAAACAATCAAACAAAAAAATAACCAAACTGAAATCAGCCCCCAAACCTCCCCCTCCAAATGTTTACATTCCTGCCATATAAAATGAGAGCTACCTATTCATTGGCTACTTCTGTCACCTCCAGCTGTTCTGTGAAAATTGGTATTCTGAATGCTGCCATAACAAGATACTATGCAGAGAGGTAAATACAGAAGTGTTTGGCCAGCTTTTTACATTTTGCAGTTCATCTTATACATAATTTTTATAGGGGAAAAAAAATAGAAATCTGCATAGATTATTATGTTAAGGAAGAGTTAGCTGGTTATTCTACAGTAATAAATATTTTACGTACCAGAGTCTGGATGTCATTGAGTCATGTAATGGTAAAAGAACTGGGATGCTATTCTAGTGTGTTGGCCCAAAGTGTTCTTAACTGGGAGGGCTACAATTCAGTTTTTTACCTCCAAAATGTTTAATTAGTATCCCTCAATAGAGAATAGTGTGAATGCATTACTCAGAGTGACAGACTACCAGTAGGCACTGCCTCTTAGGTTTAAGATTAAAAGAATGTAGTTTTTTTTTTAAATAAAAAACTTCAGTAACCATGAATAACATCGTATTTGCCATAAAATGAAAAAAATCCTACACAGTTGAGAGAAAACAGAGCCAGTCTGCTCAGCATGCATGTAACTGTTTCTCAGGCTTCCTTGTCTCTATGCCACAGGGAATAAGTTGTGTTACCTTAATTAAGTGATAAATGAATTACCTATGGCAAGTAACTTAAAAGTAAGGAGGTTAATGGCTGATAAATCATAAGGAGAGCTGTGACACATGAAACTCCATTTCAAAGGGAGTTTTAAAAAGATACCATTGTTCAAGAAGCTTTAAAGATAAATGTGAGTAACTTTTGCTATCTAAACCTCTGAGGTCTTCAGCAGGTTTTTTTGCAGTATTATTTCTTACCTGTCATAATTATACTTCTTCAGTCATGCAGGAGAGGAGTCAACTGGTGTGCTGCTTATCTGTGTTGGGGTGCTTGATCTTTGTGATTAAGGGAGCCTAAAAGTGGGATGGAAGTGTAAAAAACCTGTTCTTAATTTGTGTCTTCACTCTGCAAATACATGAATAATTTCCTGCAAATAGCACGGTTTAAATTTGCCTAAGATTCTGTGTATATTCATCTTCATGTGACTTCCAAAAGTGAAATGAATCTTTACCAAGGTAACTGTCAGTGGCTTAAAATACATCTGTCTTTACTATGGTAGTTAAGGTAACAACAGCTTTTTGAAACTGTATTGAGGTCCATTTGAAAAATTTGTATTTTTTTTTCTTCATTTCTGGGTGTAGCTCTGAATTGACAGTATCTCTTTTCAAAGTGATTACTACTATAGATGCTGGCAAGTTACTCTATGGACAACAATCAACAGGGTCATATGGAAAGCCAAAATCTATTGCTGTTAAAATAATGTTTTCAGGTAGCACAGAGACTTGTAAATGTACCTTATTTTTTTTTAATAATATGTATCTCCTGTCAAAGAAGATCTGAAATAAACCCCTGAGGTTAGTCAAAAAGTATGCAAAAAAACTTACAAAAGAGTTAAAACCTGGTATTTTTCAAATCTCTCAAAACACAGAAATACTACGCAAGGTCTGCAATGTTTGCAAATGAATGAGATACAGAAGAGTTTTTCAAAGAAAGCCACAGCCAAAACGCTATGTAATATTTTTGAACATTTTAATCTTGTAGGACCTTCAGTAGGTTCATACATTGCAACTCTTCTTTAGGGAGAATTATCAAATATTTGGCTCAATTAAGAGTGTCAGAATAGACTAGTGACCAACCTGACAAAATTAGCAGTAACATAAATTTCCAGGACCAGATGGTGAAACAGCATTCATAAAAGAAACAATTATTTCAAGTAATGCTCTTTAGCCTGGAAGATAATGCCCTGAGGGAGAAGCTCTGCTAGAAATCTGTGAGGTGTGCTGCAGCAGCAGCCATGGGAGTGAGTGTCAGCTCTCAGAAATGGAGAAGTAGGTGGCAACAGTCAGATGTACATGGGTGGATTCAAACAAAATATTGCTGTTTTATGCTGTGAGATGTGGAAATTCTTGCTGCAAAACATAGATGCAAAAAGGTTGCATGTGGATAAAACTTAGACAAATTCATGGAAATAAAACAGTTGGCATGAACTGTTACAGACAAGAAGCCTTCAACTGTAAAACTGAGATTAGGTTGATGTCCTAGGTAGTGTTTCTCAGTTCAAACTGGATGATACAAATACAGGTCACCCAGAGCCAGTAAAATGTAGGGACTAAGTAACAAAGCCTTGCTTGTGTTTTATGATATAAACTGGTGACCTGATATTTGCTTAACAACATAAATAAACTTGAAAGCTTTCACTTACTTTTGTTAGGTTAGTTAAAAGACAATTTGAGAGTTGAAATACCTGCAAACTTTGGCCACGAGAAAATCTGACCTGTAGATGCATTTTGGTCCCTGTTTTTTTTTAGGGAGCATTTTTTTTGTTCTTTTGGGGAACAAGTTTTTTCAGACAAAGTTAACTGTAGTTAGAAGGGACAAACCACATACAGCTTTGATGGAAAGCGTACTTTCAGCATTTGCTGCCACTTCAAGCTATACTGTATGTTTTCTGAGTAGTCTACAGTGGCTGAGCACTTCTAGCACACTCTGCAGACTAATTATCTGCGCATGCAGAGTGTCAAATGAAAAGAAAGCTAATATTTAATACAGCACCTTCCAGTAATTACTATTATGCAGAAAGGCATTTAGTCCATTTGTAATGAAAGAAAGTATTGAAAATAATAGGCCTATTTCCCTTTCATTTTCTCGCTGAGGAATATTACTGACTTCCTTTTGCATAAAAGTAGTGCATTTTAGAACGACAACATAGAAAAATGACATAGGTAAATATTGAATGTTGTCTCTCAGTAGTAATTTTCTCAAGAATTACCTTGAATTTCTTTATAGAACTTTGAGGTTTATAATCACAATGAAGTTTTCATTTAAGGAACCCTTAAATGCTTTGAATTGTGAAAGGGTGGAAGTGTCTATATCTGTGCAATCTCAGTAAAAAAAAGAAAATATGCAGAGTAAAATAAGGGTCAGATATTAATGTCAAAACCAAGAATTGTTTTACACAATTTCTGTAGCTTGTCATTTAGTCAGAAATATTTTTCAGGAAGTATTGGTTGTATTATGGTCTGTCTTTTTCAGTTCTTCACAAGACCTACAATTCTGAACTCAGTGAAATCTCAATACAAAATATAAATGGTCATTATTCATAATTGCTACATGCTTGTGCAGTCACTATTCAAAAGCTCTTTTGTCAGCTTTTTCCTGCAGTGTTTGTCTGCAAATGTGGGTTCCTGGAGAAGTTTAGTTCTTTAGCCCTGTCAAGCAGTAATACAACAATGCCTCTGTCATGCTCTCTTGTGTAGACTTGGAGCTTTTACTTCCTTTTCCAATCTTTTGATTGGCAGATTTTAAAACTAGAGCAGATCATTACTGTTCTCTGATTTCACTTCCTATAGTGTTAAATGGTTATTAAATGGCATGCAGCAAGGCAAGTAACTTTTGATTAGAACTTGCAGAAGCCTTTTGGAAAGTATTTCAATCATGATATAAAATTATAACATGATGGCAGAAGCTTTCCTCTCCCTTGATAAGTGCTTCCAGTACTTAGCCTGATCATTTAAAAAGAATGCATCTTCACCTTTTGAATTGCCTTTTTGTTTGTTTGGGGTTTTTTTGTCTTGTTATGCCTGTCTTGGAAACCACTCTAGTATTAAAAGTTATTTTGATTTGAGGCTACTTGTATGATAATGACCTTCAAATTTTTCTCTGAAATACGTGAGTTCCCTTGTTTCAGCATGTTGCTGAAAGGAGTTTTATTACCTCAAATCATACTTATTACTCTCTTGAAACATCTTTTTTTTGTGTTGCCATTTTGATTCTTAAAGGGCACATTATTTCCATGATGGCCTTCCCAGTAACGCATACCATAATGGTTTACTTAAAATTCTTGTTATATTTGCTGACTTTGGGTTGAGAGTATATGTACTCTCTAGTACCAAATCTGGAGAGTTGGTTTCCTAATGTGACTTCCTCCCTTTCCTCCCATCCTTTTTGAAGCTGACACTGTGGTGCAATCTTGCTGGCATGCTCTATATATTTTTGTAACAAGTGACATTTAGTCTTTAAGTCCTGAGCCTCCTTAGGAATTGTGAAGAGATTGCTTTGAGTTTGTTTGGTTTTTCTTTTGGATCTCTCTGGAAATTCATGCTATTTATCAGCTATTAAATTATTATCCTGTAATGCAGAATGCTTATAATTCAAAAAGTTTTTCTCATTATCTACATTTAAAACAAGTGGGTGTGAGGGTTTGTTTTTTGGAGGAAGTTGTTGGGTTTTTGTAGTGGTGGTTTTGTTTAGTTGAGTTTTTTTCAGAAATTAAGGAAAAAAGCCCTCTTAATTATTTAATAAAATTCCTAATGACTCATTCAGTCCCAATTCTGTCTGGCCAGAAGAAAAGTTGTTTGCCACCCTTTCCTATTTGTTACTCTCCATAGAGCAGACTGAAAAATTTTTAGCTTGCTTTTGAGATAGTTTTCATGGAGGGCAGTCACTTCCGGTAAGCATTAGGTATTTTATACTTTAGAATTTTCTTATTTATTGCGTATACCCATCTTGCCCTCCTTTCCCAGGAAGTGAAATTTTCTTCCTAAGCCCAACTGTGCAGTTAAGTAGAAGCATTTTGATGCATTAACTTGGGGAACGCCCCACCTAGTGGATGATTACAAACTCATTTTCTCATTGCTCCAGTTCAGACAGACTTATGGTTATATTGGATTACCTTAAATATTACCCATGTTTACTGCCAGATTGGGAAATTGATTAAATAGCTGGACTTTCTTTCCCCTTTTTCTTTTGGGGTGACAGTGGTGGTATTTTGGGAGCTGGGAGAGGGGAAAGGTAAAAAAGGGGATTTACATGAAAGAAAGTTTCAAGTTGAAAAAGATGTTCACATTCCCAATAAATGTTTTAACATATAAACTAGTTACGAGCTATGGTGCTTAAAACGGCCATCTTCAAAACTAGCTTTTCTGCATGTTAGAGGAAAGGAAGTACCTTAACAGAGCAAATTCCTGTGTATTGGGAAAAAAGAACTTTGTTCAGTGTGAGACTGGCCTTTCTCTTGTACAAGAAAAGACGCAGTGAACTTCGTTAAAACAGGACAGTACAGTGGAGTAGAAGCCTGTCTGCTTGCATCTCAGACACATGTGCTTTTAAAGGCAGACTAGGGCATATGAGATATACCCCACCGTGAACAGAAATTATTAATTGGAAAAAGTGGGATGAGGTAATGTGTTGCTCTGCCCGTCTTGTTCCTATGTCCTGTAATGTTCACATCCAGCCTTGTGTGGATGAAGAAAATTTGTCAAAAGCAAATTCTTTTGTTCCCTTAAAGTTAAGATCCTAATCTTTCTGTCCTGCTCTTGGAGCTGGTATTTGAGTTGTATATAATGAAATTATATTTAAATAGGCTTTCTTATTGTCCTGTATTATAAGAACTAGTGAATTCTTATGCATTTGTAACTGGAAAAAATTATTCTGTTCAGAAGTTACTCTGTTTGGAAGTACCTTCTGACTTCAAAGGTGTCCCCACACTATATGGTATTATTTCTTCTGGTATCTACCATGGCTTGGTCTGTGTAGTGTAAGTCCATAACTTGTGCAGGGTGGTTTTCTCCTTCAGTTCTTAGAGGAGTGATTAATTTGCTTCTATAATAGTAATTTTGTAGAACAGAGGTGATGTCACTTGTTGCAGAGCCTATCAAATATGTGGAATAAGTTACTAATATCAATATATTTAACTGCCCAGCACAACACTACATTTATACAAAAGACTCTTTAAGTAGAGCTGTATTATATTTTTAAGTTTGTCCTTGTTTCCTTATTCTTTTTTTAACTTTATGTTCATTTTTCTGTTATGTTGTCCACTGAGAAATGGAAAATTACATAGCTACTGAAAAAGTGTTTAATGTCAAAATCAAGGAGTAAGTTCTACACTGTACACTTCTTCACTGTTCAAAAGCTTATGAAACACTCTGCAGGAAAGAAACCCTTAAAACCATCATAAATTCTTATTGTGGAAGGAATTTTGGTTAAATTTCTTCCACCAAGTGAAGTACACTAAAGTTTATAAATCTAGATTTTTTTTTTTTTTTAATCGCCTTTTTCTCAGTTACAGTTACCTTTTCAGGCCTTCAGTCTTGGGCAGGCTTGGAGTAGTGCTACTTTTACCTAGTTAATTTCATAGCAAGTTAAATTGTGTGGACTGTAAACCATCAAGCTCTAAGCATTTACTTACAGGAGTTGTACTTCCTTTGTGAGTAGTTCTGTTAGTCTAGGGTGGAGTGCAGTTATTTCAGCAGAAATAAGTATGGGTAAAGGTTGTGCATGAAGAAATAACTTTTTCCATCACCTTGTTAGCGGGCTATTTGCTCAGTTCATAGTTTTGTATCCTTTTGCCAACATGGTCTGTTTCATCTTACAAAAAACCCCAAGAAACAAGTCTTGTCAAGGGTGTGGTTCAGTAGGGCTGCTGCCACTGAGTGGGTTATAGTAGTTTATGTGGTATGGGGAGAGGGGCCAGGGGAGAGAGTAATCCTTACTTTTGGAACAGATGTACAGCCTTCATTCTTCTGCTAAATCAAAATAAAAATCATAACAGTTCCTGTATTAGTTCCTCTGAGATTCTCAAAACTCTTCAGTTACCTCTTCTGCTTAATGATGGAGTTGTGTAACAGTAAAGAACTTGAGACTGAAATTACTGCTTTGCAAAAAAAATTTATCTTTTCTATCTAGATCAGATGGCATATATTCTGCTTTTCCAACCTTTGTCCTAATCTCGATGTGTCCCAAAAATAAATCAAGGCTTCAGAGCTGGCAGTCAGCACTGGTTTATGTATTCTTGGTTTGGGGATGGCATGGAGGTGAGAGGGAAGAGAGGAATTGTCCAATCTCACACACACAGCTCTTCCTGATGAGGTGGTTTTGCACTTCCCTTCATGGAGGTGCCCTGCCTCACTTGAAAGTAAATATATAAGCACACCTGTGGAAAAAGTACAATTCATACAATTTAGAGACAAAAACACACCTTAATGAGAAAGTTAGGGGTGGGTGGAAGAAGGAAATTACTTGTGACCTTTGAGTCAGTCTTCTCTCTAAGGTAAGAGTAAAATGTGTAGCAAATGCTTTAAAACAACCAAATTTACTGTACAAGTGCAGTCATTATTTTATTTATGTATGTATCTGTAAACTTTAGAGGGCAGTGTTCAGTACACTTGAATTCCTGGCTACACTGTATCACCATTGAAATGTTTACCCAAACTTGCACTTATATTTGCTTATAAATTTTACAGAATTATGTTCTATGAATGGAATATAAAATACCAGCCATCATGGATAAAATATCATTACTACTTAAACAGATGTGAAAATGTATTTTTTAGTTTTTTTTTTTTTCCCAAAAAGTAAAATACTCCTAAAATTAAGAGGTAGCTGTGTTGTATGGGAAATCTATTGCATTTGCACTAGTTTTTAAAAAGTTGTGGGTTCACCTCTGTTTTTATTGGAGCTCTTTACAAGGTTGTGGACTTTAAGAGAAGCAGAGGTGGAAAACATGGAGTATTTTTAAGAATTCTTTTATAAGTGTCTTCAGAGACAAGTGATATTATGCTGGTTTTTTTCTGCTCATTTTCTTTATGCTTGATAGCACTCAAAATATTGCTATATGTAAAAGGGTTTTTTTTGAAAGTAGTATTTTGTTTCCCTGCAAAGAGGAATGTCACTTCAATCTCCCATCATGCTTCTAACTTAAACAATACTTACACAGACACAGGGTTCTGAGTTTTATATTTAATTGTAGCCTGATGTAATAATTGTAATACTGGTTATTGATGAGGGGGAAAAAAAGTTCTAGTTGGACCCCACAAAATTTTCTTTTTGTTTGCAGCAAGTATATCCCCCAAAGCAGGTCTGAAGCTGGTTTTGTTCCTCGTGTTTGAACTAAACCACTTTTCCAGTAAACTGTTATGTTAAAATTGAAAATAGTGTAAGTTTGTGTGATCTTGAAGCTTTGGTGGCAGGAGAGAGAGAATTGGTAGCATATTTAATGTCTTTTTCAAACTTCATGCAGGCACACATCTATTCTTTGGGTGCAACACTGAAAGCAGCAATAGAATATATCGTAGAACCTGAGACAGAATCAGAATTTGGACAAGATCTGAACACTCTACTTGAACAAATGCAAGAAGACAATCCTGAAAATAGGCCAGATATTGAGGTAAAACAGCCCTACATAATTTTTTGTTTTAAAAATAGTGATATTAATATTATTGTATGTGTGCTCATTAATCTCTATTTATCTCATTAATCTCTGTAATTATCAAGATGGTCTTGATAAGCGGTATGCTCAGGTTTTGCAAGACACTAAGGTCTTCCCAGACTCTGCAGAAATTCATCCTTTTTCCCACTCTAATGGAGATATAACCTGAAAAGTAGATGTAGGTGTTAGACAGTGCTTGGATTTTTAAGAAGGTTGGGTGAGCACACTAGTGGATCTAAATTTTCTCATTAACTGTTTCTTCCTATTAAATATTTGGTTTGCAGAGAGAGTGTCACTTGAAATAAAAGCACAGGCATTACACTGTGAAATTTGTGTGACAATTAGATTGCATTTAAGAAGGGGATGTAGGGATCCTGCCCCAGGAAACCTCTATTCCTTGGCATGTTCAAAGCAGTGTTGTTCAAAGCATTACTACTGACTAGTTTTTCTGTAAATGCATAAAAGCTTAGCAGTATTTGATTAGATATCTTTATTGGATTTTGTATTTTATTCCATTTAGCCTGTTATTTTACCTTTAGTTGTTAGAAAGACTTTGAAACCAAATAGGATTTTTCAAGCTGATGTTTTCAAAGAATTTACATTCTAAATGTTGGTTACCTAATAGAGTAATTTGACATTAATGTGCAAAAGTTCAGCTTCAGTGCTTTTGCAGACTTTGAGAATGTAACCAGAGAATAACAGTTGTGCAATGTGACTTTTCTTGGATTCAGTTCTCCTACTTCAGAATAGTGCTATCTGCTTTTCGGAGGGCAGACGTTTCATTTTCCTGAGCTGATAGTGTATATTCTAAATGGTATAGCACCTATGATCAATACTTTGCAGAAAGAGTGCTGCAACAGAAGAATTAACAGGTTCATTTTTATAAAGAAAAAAGTATTGGCTCCCTGATTGAGGACTGCCCAGGCAGGAGTCTGCACCTGATATGGAGCCTGCTTGGTCAGCAGCTCTATTTCTACTCATTTACTTTTGAGTAGTCAGAGGAGGGATTGTATAGCACTCTCTCATCTCCAAGTGGTCTGTAGGCCCTGAAAGCAGTTGCTGACTATTTACATCAATCCAAAAATAGTTGGTGTTGGGTAATATATGAAGGTCACTTTGTGAGTATGTTCTCTCTGTTCCTTTTCCCCTGGACACTTTCTTGGGTGAACAGAGTTGGAGGAGCTATTTGGAGGGAGAACCCAGAGACTTTTCTAGGCATTTTGCTGGACTTCAGCACAGATACCTGTCTCCCTTTTTCCTGTCCTTCCTCAATCCCATATGTGAACCAACAGTGCCAGTTTCTTCCTCCCATGCACAACAGCAGAGGAGCAGTTGAGTGGGTTAGTGGGGAAGTGAGAGAATCTCCTAAGAGCTGTATGAGGTCTCATCAGTGTTTATATAGGAATAGTTACTGAGGAAATGGTGGGATGTATTTGGAAAGGCAGCTCTCTTCTTAATCCTGCCCAAAGGGATGGGTTTTTAAACGTGTGAATATCTGTAGTTGATTGTGTGTGAGACCAGTGCTAATGCCATCAAATGGTGCTCAGGCTGCAGATTAGAGATATGAAGTACTGTTACTTCTTGTGATCTGATAATGATTGCTTTCTCTAACTGGGAATATTGCTTTCTAGATATTTGTATTTTGCGGTTTTTGAAAGATTCAAGGTTTGATTTTAATGTAATTTCAGTAATAAAAACATTCATCATCCTGCCTGTGTCACTGAATTCTAGTGAAGCACTGGCTGTTTAAAAAAGCAGTCAACACTCTAGCTTTTTGCATTTTCACTATGTTATTCATAAAGGATAACATTTAAGATAATTTTTATCAGTTGTTCTTGATGTTCTAACTGTAGGCTAAAACTTGAATTGTATTAAATGACTTCATAATAGCCCACGGTAAAAACTAGAAATTAATTCAACCACATAATAGAAACATGCAGTATAAAGAATTGTAGAAGACCTCCAGTGTAGCATCCTACAAATTCAGATGTACTGTGGCAGTTAACATCATTCATGTTAGTCAAAAGTCACGAATTTATTCATTATTAAATAAGTATTTAACATTAATTTTCTCTAGAGCATTTTATCATTATGTGAAGAAAAAATGAAGATTGCTTCATCAAGTAATATTTGTCGAAGCTTGTCTGCTGTTGGAAGAAGAGTTCTTTCAATTGAATCATTTGGTGCTTCTCAAGGTAATCTTAAAATGTATTTAGTCTAAAACTTTAGATTGCCTGACATGTCTAATGGTTTTTAAAAGACTGTGTGCTCTCTCCTGTTATAGGTTCCTTTCTAGATTACAGCAAATCATTATTAAATATTTGTAGATTGGTGGTGGGGAACTGGAGACATGAAACTCTTAATTAACATAATATATGTAGAGTGCCCCTTATGATTCGAAGTGATTTGTTCAGAAGTAGAGAATTTGTGTAACATACTGAAGATATGTAACAGCAATAGCAGAAAAAACAATATAAAGATTTACTAGGATGGATTAGAAGGTTTAAATACACATTTAATATAAGCATCTGTTTTTGTATCTAGATGTCTGTGATAACATGTGGAAGGGAAGAATGTGTCAGAGAAGTTTGGGATCTAAATTATATTCAAATGACAAAAACAGCATAGCAGGTGATTCGTCTGCCGTGGAAGATGTGACAACTGCCTGTCGTAACAACTCTTCTGTAGTTACCATGGTGACTGGCAGAGAAAGTGGTTTAAAGGAAATGCAAATTGAGCTGGATAATGAGAAAACTCAACATTTTCAACTTGCAACTCAAACTGAAAAGAGCAAAGAAGAGGACAAACATGCAGTGTATACTGACAGTTTTGCTAGTGTTGCTTTGGATATAAAATCATGTGTTATTGACCTGGAGAGAGATGGCCATTTTAAGAAAGGTTCTTTGAGAAAAATGAAAACCTTTCCAAAGCTACCACTTGAACTTGCAGATACAAATAACTTTTTTACTTCTGTAACCAACAGTGGACCACTAGATAGGAAAAATCACTTCCTAACACAAGAGTCACTACCTCTAGACAACAATAACGAGGTTGCTTTTTCAAAGGGAAATCTTAATTCGTTTGCTGTCAGTAGTCCACCAGAAATAGAAACAAAGAATCACCAAGCTGATGATCATCATTTAGAAGCTCCATGTGTATGCACACAGGTGTCTGGCTTGAATCTAGAAGAACATATGTCACTTATCAATGGTAAAAAGATAGGTTTTTCTTCATCTGATCATAAAGAAGACTGTTCTGGTGCTACATCCAAAGTGCTAAAACCTCCTGATATGCAAAAAGGCCCAAATCAGTCAATTGCTGGAGCAAAAATGCTAGACAACTACATGGTGTTGGAAGACTGTTCTGAAACTTTTCAAGGGTCAAATGAAAATTATGTACCACATTTTAACAAGATGGATTCAGTGTTAACAACAAAACCCAGTGGGAACAGATATGGATCAAACCTAATTAGGCCACCAGAATTAAGCAACGGTGTGATGAGTGCAAACAATAATGAAGATAATCTTTGTGGAGGCAGAGATTCAGAAATCAAAAGTAATGAGCAGGTAGTAAAAATAAAGTCTTCATTATATAGTTGCTGTAGTCACTTATGTGGAGATGAAATGACTTAAATACTGTGTGATTTCTTCCCCCCTTGTCCCCTTTAGTGTTCCAGAAAATCAAATTTTGCTCGTCTGCACACTTGAAGAGTTAGTAGTGGAAATATGGTGATCCTTTTTTTCCTCTTAAATTAAAAAGTGCTACAGTGAAATTTATGCTATTGCAAAAATCAACTTCCATTTTAATTTTTTATTTTTTTACAAAAGGAGTCTACTTGCTAGTGTGTTAGAGCAGCATTCCTTAATAGCTGATTACATTTGTAAGAGAACATGACCAAAGCATAGATATGTTTTTAACTCTTTATGTTACTATCAATGCATAAATTTCACTACCTTGCAGTGAGCCTCCCAGGTGCTTATGAAAATTGCAGAATTCCTGACTGTAAACATGACCTCATTGAAATCAACAGCAATATCCCATCAGCTTCAGGAGGATAGAGTCTGCTTTTTTTTTTACTCTTACATGTACATTTAAGTTTTTGGAAATTGTACATATGCTATATTTGTTCTGTGTTCTTAAACTGCCGTCTCTGTTTGTTATGTATGTTTCACTATAGAATTTAAATATGTGCACAATATGATGGATATATTGTCTCATGCGTTTAGTCTTTATAAATAGCCAAATAAGAGAGGGAGAATCTACCAGAATTTGTTGATAGATAATTGTAGCATGGTCTCTTCTCTGCTCAAATTACGTATCTCAGGGTGGACAAGTTTGGTCTCTGACTAGATGGTTTTCTCTTGTGCCACACTCAGAGGAGTAAACAATCCCTGTGGTAGGAGAGCTGCTGGCTAAAACCACAGGGTGGTTTATCCTTCTCCAGCTTTGTTGTGGCAGGACAAAAATGAGCAGCACAAACTTCACACGTTTTGTTTCCAGAAATTATTCTTAGGTGAAGATATTGGTTTTTTTTCCTTGCTTGTCTACTGGCATATCAGCCTTGTTCTCCTTGCCTACCAGCCCATCTTCCAACCATCCCATGCAGTGGCACTTAGGGTTATATTCAGTGTCTGTCCATCCCTCTTTTCACCTTGCCCAAACACCTCCACTGGAGCACTAACCTAGAATTGTCAGGTGTGTAAAAAGCCTCCAGTTCATCATAGGTCAAAAACTAGTGCAAATTGAAGAGTCTGTCCTTTTTTCCCTTTCCTGTCTCTTCTCCCTCAATAGGTGTGCTTATTAAATTCATAGTTCCAGAGGATAGTAAATATGGATAAGTACCGTGTGGCATGGTTTTGCCTTCTGAGGGGGTTATTCATTGTGTACATATTGAATCCTTTATTTAGTTTTTAAACCCTGCATGTGCATTCTTCAGACTCTGAGAAATGATCCATTTATTGTACACACATCCTTTCTTTTTTTCTATTTCTGCCATCACTTATAAGTTGAGTGTAGTGATAGAGGTTCTTTTTTAAGGAGGAAAAAAATGTTGAAATAAGACCTATATTCTGTCCTTACTGGATTGCCAGGGCAAAAGTTTGTCTGGGTGCATGAAGGTAGTTTCAAGAAAATAATCTTCTCCAGAATTACAGTTTTCCAAAATTCTTCCATGACATTAAAAACTGTAACAAATTTCATTTGCTTTTTGTGCAGCAGCACTTGAGACTGACACACAGATAAGTAAACCAAAACACATTTTCAAGTTATTCTGCCATTCTTCTGAAGTTGTCTTTTTCTTCAAATATTTCATCCTCAATTTAAATAAAGTGTTCTTTAAGCCTGAACAGAATTTCATTCTTGCAAACAAGTAGGCTCTTATTAACAATGAGGTTATCCTGCTCCCACTGAACTCACAGGACAATCACAGTGAATTAGAAAAGGTAACTCTTATTCCAGGTAACCTAATAAGCAGTGCTGTAATACATAAGATCTGAAATGAAGACAGCAGGATGGTGATTCTTTGTGATATCAGAGGTTTGTAGCTTTCTTTTCAATAAAAGACATGTTTGGTAGACTCATGCTCTATATTCTCTCTTTTAGTAAATGATTCCAGCAAATGTTCAGGTTCTGCCACATAAAAATGTGCTATTTAGAAAAATCTTGTTGGTCTTAAACAAAAAAAAAAGCAAACATGATAAAATCTTCTTTGATTATTTAACTGCTGTAGGGACAAAGAAAAACCTTTAAATATGTTAACAACATCTAGGCTTCTAAAATGCTTCCTGAAATGCTGAATTTCTAGCCTCATAATCCCTTGTTTTCTGAAGGAAGGTCATTCATTGTTAGTAGTCGTTGAACTATATAGCAGACTTTATTACAAGTCTTCTTAGAGAAATGGAGTGGGTTAGTGTTTTCAGCTTCTTTTGTTCTTTTGGAAAAGACATTTTATTCCTCAGGCTTCCAAAATATAGCAGGTTTTGCCTTTGTGTTACCTCCTGACAACTGAAAAAAAAAAAAAGCCGTACTGTGCTATCCCTTCCATGCGAAAAGTACAACTGCTGTCTCTCTCTCAAGTTCCCATTGGCCAGAATTTTACCAAATACCTTTTTTTTTTTTTTTTAAGAAAACCTGAATTTGTTCATTTACTGCAAAAGCACAAGAAGTGTGAAGCCCCAGCTAATGTGATTTCTGCCTTGTGGGGTAAACAGAAAACACCTCAGATGATTTGCAGTGCTGCTCTTTCCCGAGTTTTCTATAACAGATTGGCATGATTGCAGCAAATAGAGCTTTTAGAATAGTACCTCTAGCATTCCTTTCAATATTTCATGTTGTTTAGAGAAGGTGCAATACCAACCCCATCCGGTTGAAGATCAACCTTGTCTACTCTGGAGAACAGACAATTTTTCTTGCCTGTCAGTACTTCTCCAGTGGACAATATTTTTCTAATATTCAAACACTGCTTCTTATTGTTGTGTGCTTTACTGCTAGTAAGCATTACTAAAATTACTTGCTTGCTTTTGTCTGGCTACTGCAATGTATCTTGTGAGGGTTTTCCTAGTAATTTTTATAGTTTTGCATGCCATAAATAAATATTTTTCACTTCAAGTTTGAGTGGGGATCTTTTATTTCTCTAACCAGTTTCATTCCAATCAGGTGTGTCTCATCTCTTAACTCTTTTAAATGTTTCTCTGTGATTTAAATGCTATGGCCTTGGGAAGGGTTAATGGGAACCTGGCATATGCAAGTTTGTTTTCTGTTGGTCATTCATACCCTGTCAAGCATGAGAGAAGTGAAAAGCCATGTAGCTAGAGGCTGACACTTTAACACTGGGGAAATAACACTTGAAGGAAAGAAAAGTTGTCAACTCCCAGAATAATACTTGCTAAGAAAAGAGTGATGAAAATCTTGCTTCGGCTATTTAAAACATGCCAGCATTATGTTCATAAAGTAGATTATGTTTGCATAGTTGGAATGCTTTACTAAATTTGGGGTTTACAATTCTGGTACCAAGAATTAAGTAGAAGATCTATTAAATGATCTTTGCAGCACTGCAAAAAACCCATCACTTTTCTAATAAGTAAGATTTAAAATGCAATCTTTGGGCATAAATCAAAATGGCACCAGGATGTAGCTGTAGGCAATAATGGCTCATTTTGCTTTTTTATATTTTCTGACAAAATTTCTATGCTGTGAAAAACATTTTCTTACTTTAAAGAATGGGTAATATAATTTCTGTTATGAAAAGGTCTGGTTTAGAACATGGAAAAAATTTGGAGAGAGACATTAGATTATAATTTTGTTTCCTCTTTGGTGCAGTTTCACTGGTGATAATATATTAATAAATGTTTAATATCAATATTAAAATAATGTTAAGGGTTTAAACGAAGTGGGCTTATAAATGCTGGAGAGTTATTGTGAGCTTGCTTTGCTAAAATATGTGAATAGATAAGAAACAATGCATGCTACAGATCATTTGACTAAAACCATTTAATCATATGTTTTCCAATACTTCAGATTTTTTTTTTCTTGGTGGTTGAGTGGGGTTTTTATTTTTAAGTTTTAGGAAACAGGAGTATGCATGAATCAGAGACTTGCATGTTAAAAAACAAAACAGCCAAACCTGAGACATGCCTAAATAAGGAGTTTTACACTTACATGTTTACCAAACCAAGGTTCAGTGGAGTTAAAATGTGTGTTGTGTTAAAATACCTTAGAGGCGAGGTACCGGGAGCATTGCATTAAATGCCTTTATTTAAGGGTTGAGACTTAAATAAAAGTTGCTTCATAACCATAGGTTGAGAAGTGTATTCTTTTTCCTTTGAAAACTGTTCAGACCAGACTTCATGCATTTTTCACCACAAATGCAAATGTGTGATGAAACATGTCTTGTCATGTACCTTGACTACATGGGGTAACTTCTGCAAGGTGTTAGAAGCATAAGTCCCCAGCAGGTCTGAGCCCTCAGTTTTCATCTGAAGTCTTCCACATTTCTCTTTCTGGTGTAGGAAGGTGAGAATTTGTAATAATTAGGACACTAGAAGAATGACCTTCTCAGGTATTTCTTTCAGGAATAAAATTAATCTTTGATATGATCAAGGTGAGGAGAGATGTGAGTTATAGTAAGAGACAATAGCAGTCCAGGTTGTTATTAGCATGACAGAAGACCAACTAGCACACAAATGCCAGCTAACAATATTATATTTGAAGTTTCTTATTTCTTTAGAATGATTGCCGGAGAAACAATGAGCATATGCATTTAAATAAAGTTCAACAACCTGTAACCAGTCTGCATCCTTTTTTTTCATGACTCAGTTTGATTTGGCCATCCTGTGGATGGCAGTGATTCTCATTTCTGCTAAGATTTTCTTTCCCTACATACATTTTCTTCCAAAACAGAGTTTTTCTGGTGCCTCTTCATCCTCTATTTTCTAATCTATCATTGAGACTTGTTCCTTATCATAAACTTTTGCTGCTGCTCTTAGGATTTATCCCTACTCTCCTGCCGCACCTAAATTTCTTTCTGTCATTTCTTTCTTACTCTAAAGAGCTTGGATATCCCAGAAGTGATGAGAAATATTTTGCAGCTTTCTGCTGTACAAAAAACTTCTGTCTCCAGTTTACTGAGAGATTCTTCTTTCCCTGGCTAGCCATTCATCACCTTCTCCTGAAGTGAAAGGTGATTTGTATATGTGGTAAAGGAAGTCCATCTTTCTTCGCTGCACCTTTTAGAGCCTCTAGAGACATAAACTTCAAGAGGAGGGATTATCTTACAACTAGTGTGGATAATATCTAATATTACCACAAGTAGTGTGGATAATTAGTGTGTATCTAGTAGTATCTTACAACTAGAGAAACATGTGGCACTAGTGTGTACTTACTAGAAGAAAATTCCCAAATCCCAAAACCTTCTTAATGTTTTAGTAAGTCTCTGAAATTTCTCTTATGGTTTCTCTTCACTCATGTCAGCTGTGCAGGGTTAATTTGAAGATTTGATTGCTCCTTTCTTTGTAAAGTGTCTGTGAGCAAAGACACTTGAGGCACGTGAGAACCAGAGTGCTCTGGAGGGGGAAGCAGTGCTGCTCAGGGATAATCTATTAGCAGTATGAAGCTCTATCTTATACGGTCTCTAGACTAATTCATTCTTTTGACTGTCTGTCCTCTTCCTTCCTGCTGTGTGATTGATGGTTTTTTATCAGACACTTCAAGAGCTTACTTTTCTAGATATAGTAAAAGAACACATCGATGAAAGAATTTTGCACTCCAGGGTGCTGGTGATAGCAAAATTGGAGAATGAAACTGAATCTTATCACCTGGCTTCAAATCTGTCTATGCTGAAGTTACTAATTTTTGCAATGTGCCACAATGTAGGATAGAAGAATAAAAGCACCAAGTTCATTTTTACCTGTTGGAGGTAGGCAGAATATGAAACATTTTCAGTAAATCAAAAGGTGTGTTTCCTGTCATATTTTGTTAAAAAAAAAATGTAGTTTATCTGGTTCACCTTCAAAGAATATTTAAACAATATGAGCCTAAGGTATTGTGTTCTTTGAGAAGGTCTTCTGCTTAAAATTATCAAGAAAGTTTCAGCTACCAAAATTCATGACCTTCTTTTCTCTATAGATTGCACTGAAGCTATTTCTGTTTGTTGAGCTTTATGAAATTCAGTGCAGTAGCCTGCTCATTACATATTGCATGATAAATCCAAAGAGCATCTCAGTAAAAGGTATTTCATAGACAAGATAATGAAAAATTGACTTTAGTAAATGACAGTGCAGAGGCTGATTTGTCAAAGTTAATGATGTACTGCCATTGTCTGTGGGAGAGACCCTTAGCCTATGTAGGTTTTACAAATACTGATTGGGATATAAAGGTGTCTGTAAAAGCAACAAAACAGTTCAGAGGGATTTTTGTCTCCTGTGATTCAGTTTTGTGTTTGGGTTTTTTGGGTTGGTTTGGTTGGTTTTTATATTTGATTGGTTTTTGTTTGTTTGCAGTTTTTTTTGAGAGTGGAGTGTTTGGTTTTTTCTAGAGTTAATCCTGAATTACTTCTGATAATTCTTTTTCCCAACTTGGCCTGAAGTTGACTCTCTCAGGACTGCATATGCAAGAGGAAATGCGCTGTGCTCTTTTTAAAAAGAGTTCTTTGGGTTTGCTCTCGCTCAGAGGTTTCTGCCTACAATGAATTTTTTATTGTTCCTGTGGTAGATGAACAGAGATCATAAAGTGCAGCTGATGTCAAGAGCCACTACTAGAGATAAGCTTTTCCATTAGCATGATTTGAGAGGGAAGGTGTGTGCACTACTATAAATCTCAAATTCTTAGATTCACACAGACACACACCACCCCCCAAATATAAAAAAATCACAAAATGTAAAGCATGTCTCTGAAAAACAGTAAGTTTCCATGGAGCAGTATATTTGTCACATTAGGGTATTATGCCAGGTATCAAAAGCTAAATTGATAGTCAGAAAAACTAATGCTGTTACTACAAATTGAGCAGCCAGTGATTAAAAACAAAACAACATGCTTGGACTTCAAATAAACCTGTCATTAATTCTGTCAATATTGTTAACATCTTTCACGGAAGAACAAGAGATGTTGATGAAATCTTTAAGGTAAGACATGTAATGCAACTGTCAGGGTAAATCAGGATTTGAATGTGGGACTGGTTTTTTGATGGCAATCATTTTAATTTTTTATGTTTTTCAGTCTAGGTGTTGTCCCTGTAATTATGTAATTTTGTTTCATCATAAAATATGTCTATTACACAGTGGACATTCTAAAAGTCTCTCCTTAGTATGGTAAGAAAGAGCTTCCAGACAGCTCACTTTTCTTGAAGCAATTAAGAAACAATTGATTCATTTATGCAGTTAGCTAACTGGACCATGCTTTTTTTAATAAGTAGTATTAATTCATTACTGGTAAGTGCAATAAATATATTTTCTTGTTACTTTTAAAGTTGAGTATATTTTATATTAGGATTTACTTTTTTATTGCATTAGTAAATGTTTTTTATTTGTGATAATTTTTATAACTTTCTGCATCCTCACTGTTTTTTTCAGTGGATCTCTCTAAAACTCCTGTTATCCTGGTATGGTAGGCCTCTGAAAGACTATGAACTCTGGGCATTATGTCACGAGTGTTTATGTACTCTGCAGACTTGCATAGATTATCCAGGTATAGTCTTAATTATCATAAAGTATTTTGCCTAGTTATTTATGTTCACTGTGTTAATATTTTCTTTTATTCTGTTGATTGAAAGGATCTTGACTTTCATTTTGTGTGCAGAAAATAATGGGCAATGTTTCTGTTTCACTCTCTTAAATTGTGGCAAAACTCAATTTGGAGTTTTCTTCCATATATTGATGAATGTCTTTTTTTCCTCTTTATTCTGAGTTTTGATGGCTTTTGCAGCAGAAATGAATCTTTGGCTTCAAGCAGTGAAACAAATTTTAGACCTCTTGGGAATGGAGAATCTGTACTGTGACAAAAAAGAAAAACACTTGTGACTTGTATCGAGCAGGAGGAAATAAGTTTTACATACCTATATATGTAAACAAAATCTTCCTCTTTTGCCTGGATTTCTTAGTGACAAGTGATTCCTGACATATTTTCTACAATACAGGGCTTTGTCATTTTAAAGCACCCAGGAACTTGTCATGACGTTACTCCTTCCACATCCTCTGTGCTTCAGTTTACAGATGAATTATCAGAAGCAAACTTCTGAGAGAGAAAGAGGAAACTATCCTTTGACAAAATTGGAATCTTTTGTGTGTGACTCAGGAGAAGACCATCCTAGATTTCCATGGACATTCTGAATGATGGTTTAGCTTATATTAATGATAAACCTATAGTAGTTCTGATAAACAGAGCAGAAGTTTCCACCACCACCACCCTACCTTTCTAAAAAACTTGCTTTTGAGAGTATGAGCAGGGATTAGTTTGAAGCCTGTAAGTGAATATAAACAACTGGATAGTAACGTACAGAAAACTTACTGCATCTCTTTGGATTTCAGCTTCAGTTATTTTATCTTTTGTGATATAAAACTGCTTAAAAGGAAATAAGCCATAAACGAAGATTCTGAGCACTTTGAGAAGTGTTACCCGTAAAACTAAGTATTTAATATACCTTGCAACAGAAGGATTATTTCAGCCTCATAGCATGTTCCTAATGTTTTGAAGGTTTCAGATAACTGCACATAATGGCTCAGATTCTAATGTAATATGCTTAGCCAGCCTCTGTTACTGCACTCACATGCATCCGAGTGCATGTCTTGAAAATATTAAAAGTTGTCATCTGGCAACTGAGTTGACATCTGAACCTTATGTAGCCTGTAGAAGTGAACATAATGATAGAAACCACCAAATGGAAGACACCTTACTTAAAAATTCTGTATTTGACAAATAAAGCTACCTTGAAGTTGAATATTGGTTTCAGATTTAGAATGTTTCTGCAAGAGGATACTCTGCCTGTTCTGAGAGGAGTTGTGCATTGTGGAAAGGTTTATACTGGTGTTACTACTTCAGTGCCCACACATACACATAAAGTTCTCTCAACATTCCTTTTGAATGATACTAACTTACTAAAGGTGAAGCTGATACATATTTTGAATATATAGTTAAAATATCCTTTGTCTTGAAAATGGTAGAGAAGACTGGTAGCTGATGAGTCATAGTTAAATATATGAAGCTGGATTATTTTTTATTTATTCATACAGGCAGCCTTTTCCTCCAAATCGTTCCTTGATTATACTTTTTTCATTATCCTAAGCAGGAATTATCTGGCTAAGAAAACGTACCCCAGAGCTAGCCTCCTCTTCATGTATTTGTTAATTCAACTCTGCTACAGAACTCGTTTGTAACCTCCATTGGGACTTTACTTAATTCCTCTCCTCTTATCAGAGGATGTTGCTTACATGTTGCTCACGGGTGATACAGGGAGCCCAGGTGAGGATTCTTACATTGTACTGAACAAGCTGAGATCTGGTTTGTGTGAGCAGGGCCAGGGGCATTAACTGCTGACAAACAAAGACAAGTGAGCATGAAGCTGCCTCTGCAGAAATAACCAGCAAAGGTTCTCATTTGGGAAAGCTTTGCTTTTCAAGACATATACTTCAGGTCCAGCTTAAATATTATTGAAGGTAGTAGACAAGCCTGTATTTATGTTAAGCATAGTGAATAATTTAATTTTAGATGTGTTTTGTACAGGTAACTAAAAAAAGCAAGTGTTACTGCCTTTTTTTCTTACTTTATTTTTTGCCTCTTAGACTTCAATTAATTATTTATTAATAAATTAATATTTGGGTTTCTCTTAGACATCTCTAATATTTTATTTTGCAATTAATACATTTAATATTTTAATTTCTTATTCACTTTAAGAATCTATACTTTCAGTACTTTCTTTTTAATAAGAAAACATGCATTTGATGGTAGTCTAGAAAGAGAGGACTACATTACTGGCCAGTTGGCTTAATACATTGGAACATGTTAAATTAAAAGTGTGCTTTGAAGCTAGCAAACAGATAGACACTGTTACCACAACATTTTCAACACCAAATTTATATAACATCATCTCATGACTTTTATGTTGAGTTTCTGAAGACCTCAGATCATTTAAAATAGTTTCAGAAGTCCATTATTTCTTTTTTAACAATGGAAAATTTCATGGCCTTGCAAATGCTGACCTATGTAACATTTCTTCACTGAGAAAGTGTGACTATAACTATTTGTGAAAAACTGGACTTCATATCCTGTTGGATCTGGCCATGTGTGTGTCAGGTTTCTCCAGATGATGACCCTGTATTTTTGGAGGGTTGAAGTAGGGAAGAGAAGAGAAGAGAGACTTAAATGCTTAAGATAAATTGACTATCTTTTACTGGCATGTTGTGAGAAGACTAGAGTATATCTAATATTTATTTCCTTTTTTTTTTTTTGCTGCTTTCTTGACCTTCCTTTTTGGGCCTGGCTATAAAGAGAATAAACTTCCAATTTCTTGTCTTTGTTCTGCAGAAATTGCTTTGGGTAATTGCACAGCTACTGTGTCTTTATTGGCTTGTGTCTGTTCTAGCATAAATGTTATTTAAAGCATCATTTATCATGAGGTAATTTCTGACACTGCAAATTCTTTTTAAAAATTATTAATTTTTATTAGTGCTACATAGCTACAAGAACAGATACTTATTATGCCTTGCCTATTTGTGGGTTTTTTTGCAGTGGTCTTATGTTTGGACTCTGTGCTGATTGACTGCCATGGAAGGATCCTCTTTGCTGCTCCAAAAGATGAAGGTAAAGTTAGATGTTGCATGCTCAGCTTTTATTTCTTTTCAGGGGAAGTGGGAAGAAAACAAACATCTTACCTTTTGTTTCTGATTTCTTTTCTCATTTAGAATCTTGTGATGTATTTTATTTAGCTCCTGAAATTGAAGAAGAGAATGTGGATACTGAGAAGGTAATGTGGTAGGTTATGTAGGTTGCTTTGCATTTTATCAAGGGACAGTTTTATCCCTCTGCTAGTTGAAGAAGAAAGCGAAACTCTTCTAAGATTGTGTTAATATTTCTCATTTCTCCCAACATTTCTTGGTTATCTGTGGGGATTTTTTAAATATATTGAGCTCTCATGAAAGTAGTTGCTTCTAAAATTTTGCCTTCCAGAATTCTTGGAGTAACTGCCAAAAATCTGTTATTTAATTGCATTCCATAAGACTTAATTATTTTCAGTTTGTTAGCAGTAAGACAGACTTTGAGGTCATGTTTTCATTTTCTGAAGGTCACAGTAAGATCAGTATTTTAGACTGTCTGGGCAAAAGCCCAAACATTATTCACATTTAGAAGACTGGATAAAAATATCAATATTGGTTAAGTTTTTGCTATGGGAACGTTACAAATTACATCTTTTTCTAATATAGTTTTCCTAGAGCTTTTTGCTATAGATAAAAGCCTTAAGGAGCTTTTAGAACAAAGATAATAAAAATGTCAAATAGCAGGTGAATGTGTCTCCACAGCAACTACCTTTGAGTTGCAAACTGTACCACAGTGATCTTAAAAGTTAGGGGAACAGAATTTACACTACCTTTCTATTATGTAACAAGAAAAGAGGTTAGCTAATATGTACCTTGTGTCACATGAATTCTCTGGAATTAGACATAATAATCATGAATCAGAAAATAAAAGTTCATGAAAATCTACTAAAAACATTCAATTTTCTGTAAAGCTATCTGTAACTAGAAAATATTTTTATATCTTCCTTAAAATTGCTTTTTCTTACACTGCTTTGATCCAATGTGCAGGTTTTTTAAAGGCTTCAGAAGCTTAAACTAACCCTGAAATATAATACAGCAGTTTCACCAGACAGTAGAAATTAATAATCTCAAAGTCTTTATGCTTTGTTCATTTTCTTTAAAATGTCTGAAGTAATCTGCTTCCTTGGTTTTCTACAACATTATATATAGAATAAGCTAGTGAGGTTTTTGCCTTTTTCCTGATAATCGTATAAATTTCTAGTTATGAACATTCAGTTCAAATTATGGTATGGGAATGAAGACTGTGTAATGTCAGTCAGAATAACAGTAAGAATAACTTTCTTTGAAGGATATGGTGGATTGGATGACAAGTTTTTCCTCAATTAGTAAATTTAGGGTAATCTTGGAGTTCTGAACCTAAGGGGAAGAAAATTATTTTTGTTTTGATTGAGCTGCTTTCTCCTATTTCAGGTATTTTTGTACCTACTAGTAGCTTTTGCTTAATAGTTCAAATGGTTCACAGATTATTTTTTTTATAGTGAACTTACTTGTTATGTTTTGTTCATTGCTGTTCACTTTGCTCAAAAGCATGCCAGAAAACACTGTTTTATGAGAACACATTATTTACTACTGTGCTTAGAGTTCTGTCCACTAAGCCTTTTTAATATCTTTCAGAGGCAATGTAAAGTATGGTGCTTTAAATTTGTTAAAATTGCTTTATAGTACATGCTAACATATGAAAACTAAGCATTAAATGGACTAAATCTGACTCTGAAAATTGTACTTCTTCAAACAAAACAAGAAAGCTGGTAAAGACCAAGTCCCTTTCAAGGTCCCTCATTGGTGCAACTTCAATTGGTCTAGCCGCAGGTAGCACAATAATTGCTAGAATAAATACGCAGTGCCTCATTCTTCTGACAGGTATAATCTTCTCTATAAAATATGACTTGTGCTGGCTAGCTCGTAATTACTGTGTGCCACTTACTTGCTGAATTATCTTGACCTTTTTTAAGTAAATTGCAGCTGGCCAGGTTTTATGGTAGAGCTCTGGAGCTTGCAGCAATCTTTTTACGTGAGAAAGGAATTCTTCAAAATGGTTCTAAAATACGTTTTTTCCTGGAAAAATTCCCTAGGTAAAGAATAAGACAATTAATGTCTGTTGCTCCAACAGTAGAAAAATAGCACCTGTTATTGGCCCTGCATGTGTAACACCTAGATTTTAAAATGGGCTGGGGTTTTCATCAGCATCCTCAAAAGCCAAATGTAATCTGTACTCTGAAAACTCCAGTAATTTTTTTTCTTTTTTTGGCAAGGAATGGGGGGAAATGTTGCATAATTTGCTGGAATTGTTTTTAAAGTGGAGGCTTTTTTTAGTCTGTTTAAATCTTTCTTGTCTCTTACATTATACCAATAGGTCTGTGTTTATGGTGTTGCTGCAGTTCTGTGGATGGCTGCAAAATACAGTGTTCCACCGAGTCACAAACTAGTATTGCCAAGAAAATTAAAAAAACTACTTCTGGATATGGCAAGAAAAAACCCTGAAGAAAGACCTTCTCTAACTGCTGCAATTAAGGTTACTAGATTTAGTTGTGTCTAAAGTCTCATTTTAGTGATTTTAAAATCAAAATAATACTTGTAATAGACTGATGTCTAATTAAAGCATAACCAGTCACTTCGGGTGTTGTTTTTAAAGTTTCCTCCTTAGAGACACAGAGAGCTGTGTTTTTAATTTATATTGAAATTATCAAGGTACTTGGACTTGAACGAGGTTCATAAGACTTCCTAAACTTAGATTACTTCTAATTGACTATTTATATTGACTTTGTCCTTGTCCAAGAATACCTCACTTGATTGAAAACTTATTTACTGACTGAAAATCACATTTTTTTTTTAGACATGCGATCATTATTTGCTTGAACAAGGTATAAACAGCAAAAATATTTTGACATTATTGGGTAAACCCATCTTTAAGGTAAGAGTGCCACCTTTCTTTAATTCTGTATGTTTTTTCAATTTATTCTGTAAATGTATTCCAGTAAGATTTTTGTCCCCTGCAAGTGTAGCTAGATTTTGGGTTTGGTTTTTTTGTTGTGATTTTTTGATTGTGGGTTTTTTTTTAATGTATTTTCACATAGTCTGTAAGTATTGCCTTGTCCTAGTTTTTGCTGTTGGAGTGATCAGTCCACATATTGTGATGCTCTGACTCCACAGTCTGTATGGGTGAAGAACAAGTGGCTAATTTCATAAGCTCTCTTTTTGTTTACCACTCTGCAGAAGAAATTAATATGTAATTGTTGGGTTCTCTTTGTGTCTCAAATGTTTGTATATAATGCACACAGGATTCAGTCAATCCATGGAACTGAGTTTGTTCAAAACTTTGATTACCCTAAGTTCTGATTTGAAACACCAAGTTATCAAGATTTCTAAACACTTCTACCAGTCCTTAGACTTCTGTATGTAATTTTTTTAATTCCTTACCTTGGCATGACTCGGTTGCTACTTTGCAATATTCTAGGTGTATATGAGGATTGGGGTTTTTTTAAAGTAATGTGCTGAGCAGATTTTGATAAAAGAAAATGCTAATAACATCAATTTGGGGTTCAATGTTTATTATTAGGCTGTTGAGGAAGAAGTCCTTTCTCAAGATCATGTCACTTTTGAATTTAAAAATGAGAAACATGAAAGGGACCCTTCAGAGTCAAGTCTAGGTAAGTAGTCAGGCTCTGACGTTTACTCTGGTTTAGTATTCTCTAGTTCAGTTCTCCACATAAGATTTTCTCAGTCCAATATGCAACTGTTTTTCTATCTGAATTGATTGTTACTTGCTTTGCATTTATATTTTACATATTGATCATCTTTCTGTGGTTTTGTTTTTAGGATTTGTGCCTTTTACCAGTGAAAGTAAACTTGTAGCAGTTAAAGGACCAGTGCCATGCCAGATTTCACTAAATTGTGAGAAAGCAACATTACCTGTTGCATTCACCTCTCCTGCAACTCACTTTAAGCCTATTATTTTGACACAAGATGCAAATATAACAAAGTTAGTATATCCTAAAGCAGAGTAAGTTAAAGCTTAAACTTCATTATTAAATCTACTTGAATTTTCCTTTAAAAAAAATCTTTTTTTTTTCAGAGAGGTTCACACACTGAACAATTCAATTTCTCAGCAATTCAAGAAAGAGACGAGGAAAGAAAAACATATGGACCACAACAAATCAGGATATATAGAAGACTCTAAAAGCTGTGGTATTGAGGATACAGGTGCTGTTGAAACTGTACCTGAAACAAGTGAGTGTGATTTACAAGTTCCAAGCCACTCATTCCAGATGTCTTCAGAAGAGCAAAACTCAGGCAATACGTTTACTTCTACAGTTACATTACCATCACCACCTGATTCCTCACATATTCTACAAGAGAAGAGCATTTTATCTGAAGATCCTTCCAGCTCCTTAGCTTGTCCTACATCTCCTAATTTTCTTCATATAAATAACATCATTCTCAAACAGGACTCGGAGAGAAGAGTTCTGACATTTGTACCAGTACATTTGGCTGTATCAGAGCAAATACCAAATAAGCCTCTTCGCTCAAGAATTGCTTATGATTGCTATCACAGTTTGCCAGTGTTACTTTCAAGTACTATGGCAAGTTATAAAATGAGCATGCAAACAGAAAATGATGCCTGCCTTTGCAATGTGCAAAGTCATGAGACTACTAATACAAAGAACCAGTTTGATAAAAGTAGCTCAGTTATTCAAACCAACTGCCAAGAAACTGAGTGTACTACCAGCATAGACAGTTTTTTCACTGAACAAGAACACACACCATGTACTTCAGTGAATAAAGACAATTATAATTTCTTTGATGATAAAGTCCTGCCCCATCAGAACAGAACAAGTGGCACTTTACTACAGGAAGTTATTCATCTTATACAAGAGGAGTTTGCATTTGATGGTTATTTAGAGAATGGAACTGAAGTTTTTGATATGGGTATGTGCATTTTCTTCTGTCTGTTATTATCATTGATTTGCAAGAATATTGTGGTTAATTTTTTTTCTCCCTCTTTTGTTTGTTTCTGTTCTTTTTATTTTGAACAAGGTAACTTCATTTTAAACCTAAAGGAAATTAAGTTTGGTATGTTCTCTGATAGAATTTGTGAGAAGTTTTGTGACCTCTACTGGGATGAAAAATTACTGGAGAATCTCTATCAGGTAGTAAATGGAAGAAGATCTTCACATTTATGGTAGGTGTTCTTCAACTTTTTCCTTATTACAGTTGAATTTAATGCTTTTATCCCTACTTCGTAGCAGCAGGAAAGAATGTGGTTTCTCTTCAGGTATTTGTGCTTGTTTCCTGTAAACTGTTAATTTCACAGTTTGAGGTTTTTCAAAGCTTTTTCCATGGTAAATAGTGCTTAATGGTTCAAAAATATTTTCTACTACACTTGTCTGTAACTCTGTCTTATGATAGCTGAATAATGGAAACCTAATTCTGATCAATATTGGTTACAAACATTGATGGAGAGATTCATAGTCTTGTTAGAAAGTGGCTGTTTAATCAGAAGTATATTGTTCTCACTGTTCAGTTTGCTTATTCTGTTTGATATTAGTTCTTTATACATCATGTGTTCTAATCACACCCAAGAAAAAGGAAATTAATTTAGCTTTGCTAGAAATGTTTTGCTTAACTGCTTTAATTTGACTCAGTGTTTCTCCTGGCAGTCTTTGGTAAGTAGCCTGTTAAGTGAGAAAAAACAGCTTAATTAATTTCTCATTTTTCTTTCAATGACATATGTATCTACCTGAAAAATAATTTCAAAATTCTTGTTTTATTGCAGCCCCCAAATGTAGCACACTTTTGTAAAAGCTTCATGCTGAAGACTGTTGAAAAAAGTAATCAATTCATGTCAAAGTTAATTTGGGGGTTTTTGGAACTACAAATTTGAAGTTTTGACAAAGAAGCTTAGTAGATACAGTTTAGAAAAACTTCAGTGTTGGAAGGTGTATAATCCTTACAGCAAATTTCAGAGATAATAGATTATGGCCTCCAAATACCCAGCCTTGGTATGCTGGCCTATTTCACATTTAGGTTGGGATTTTTAAGGAGATACTGAAAACTGGTTGGAAGTTAGGCCCTTAGTTCCCCAAAGTTCAGTGATATGGTAGGAGAAACCTGAGCTGTTGCAGCTGAATTACTGAGATGTATGAAGAGGTTATTCTCTATATGAACTTTTGTTACAAAGTTTTTTCTGACAGTGAGAGATCATAATTTATTATCCAGTGAAAAATACAGGTCTAGCTTTTACATCACATGTAAAAGGCCTGTCTTAAAATATCTCTCAGACACTGCTTTACTTAACATTAGCTTGACAAAGACTATAGCAGTTCTTCAGTGTTAGATTCTTTTATTTAAGATTATGATTATGATTCTAACTAGGAATGACTAGGAGTCAGTGTTATCGAGAGGTTGAATCCTGAGTGAAAAACCCACTCACAGTAATTTGCAGTCTTAAGTTATGCCTGGAGTTAAGCCTTCTGTTTGTGTGTGCTCTCATACTTCTGTTGGAGTTCTGCCAAATGCTGTACAGGAAAATCTCTATTTTATTGTGCTTGAATAACTATTTGAACTTTTTTTTTGCCTTGTAAAATAACAACTGAAGCTGAACATGAAAACTTTAGGAAGTAGATAAATGCTATGAAACCCTTTACTTGCATGGTAGAGTCACTAGTAAGATCTCATTTTACTGATGTAAATATAAAAGTATAGGAAACATTAATTTTTCTTAGTCTCCTTGTATTTTCAGCATAACTGAGGCAGAAGAAGCAAAGTGTGGCAATATATTCCAAGATGTGAAGAAATCTGAAAGCTCTTTAGCAAGCAGTGATCAGAAAGAAGGTGAGAAGGGACTTCATGTTTCTAGATCCTTGTGTGTGCTGGGAATCTATCAATGACATAAGCTTTGAGACACTTTGCTTGTGTCTTCAGGAAAGCACTCACCTTAACAATTATGGACATTTTCACTGAATCTGAACATTATCAGTGCCTTGAGGACACAAATGTCTTTTATATGAAGTTTACATTTGACCCAATGTTATTTTGTGGGATGTCATTTACTTTTACTTACTTTTATTTAAACAGATGTGTCTGTTGAAAACTCCCAAAATGAGAACTGCTGTAGGTGGTTTTCTTGTGTTTGAGTAGATATTCTAGTGTCTGCTGTATTAGTGGATTGTTCATTTATACTCTTCAGTTTGGGTTTTACATTTCTTCTGACACACTTTGTGATTGAAAGTTTACAAAATATCTGTCTTTCAGTAACTGAACTCAAAACTGAGCTGGGACTGGTGAATCCCAATATTATAACAAAACCATTACCCTTTCTAGGCTTGGTGCATTGATGGACAGCTTCTATTTGGTTGCTGTTTTACCAGTGTGAGTTTTTTTCAAGATAGTTCATCCAAATTTCAGCATTTAAACTTGGTTACTTCTCTGTTTTGAGCAAAGGGAAAATGTGTGTGTTTTGCAGAAGGGCTTATACACCTATATTGTTCATTTTTATAGCAAAACATAAATTTGTAATTTTGCATTTTGCTGCTGTTGTTCAATATTACAGTTTTCCATTCCAAATCAGAATGATTGCAAATGTAGAGCTCGACTTTACTGTGGACTGTGTGGCTTCTTTGCACCAGTAATTTAGGTTTGTTTGACTCCAAGGTGGCATATCTAAGCCCTGGAGGGTTACTCAAGTGGAAAGGGAGATTTTTGGCAGGTGTAAATGCTCCTGTCAGCATTATACCAACCTTTGATGGTCACCTCAGTCCCTGAAGGTTGGTAGTAGTTGTTATAACTACAAAAAAGTCCTGTCATAACTCAAGGGATTGAGTCCTGTAGGAGTAGAAAGTTTAACATCTGTTGGCTGTATCAAGTATTCTTGCCCTCTCTGTATGGAATAAAATCTTCAAGACTTATGGATGGAAAAAACCTCAAAAGCTAAGCATTTTACTAATGTGTTCTTAGATCTGACATATTTAACTTCTGTCTTAAAGTTTCTCTGTGTTGTTTAAATGCTTGTTGCCTATGCATGGAAAATATTTCGTACTTTTCAGAAATGTATTACTTAACTACTGCCTAATAGTTCTGAAATGTTTTTAACCTTTATCATTTTACAATGTGTAGTTGAGAAAAAAAATGTAAAGTCACAATAAGCATCTAAACCCACTGTTAGAGCACATACGTGGTCTCATAACAGTGTTTTGTATGTGTAGTGTTTAAGTTCAACAAAGCATGCATTACAGCATATAACCATTATTTCTTTTCCCCCATACACCTTCTTTAGGAAAAGGGGAAGCAAACTTTGACATGAAGGCTGAGCCTATGATAACATCATTAGTGGAAATGGATTTCAATGAGTCACCTTTGGATAATATCAAAAAAGAATTGACTCTGCAGAGTACAATCCCCGTAGCAAAAGAGCAACAATATTTGCAAAGCAACAGCTGTGGTCCAGGCTTTGCAGAAGGAAATACCAGTTCAGAGGAGCAGGCCATGATAAAGATAGCTGGAAACAGCTACCTGGCATCTCCCAGTCTACCTGACTTTCATGGCTGTAGTCCTGGTTGGAGCAGTGCTTTTTATGGAGCTGAGTGTTTTGATTCAGAAGTTCATAGTTACTTGAAAAACCTTGGAAAGCAGAAATCAAGTGAGTCACAAAATATAGATGCTAAAAAAGTGGTGAGTACATTGATTTTAAACCATTAAGATACATCTTTACTTGCTGCTTAAAAGAGTGATAAAATTCGTTCTGTTATAGTGAGTTGAAACACCATTTCTTCTTTCAAATATTGACTCTTAAGTGGTTTAAAATCCTCAAGATTTGTCATGTCTTAGCAGTAACCACAGTAGAGGTAGTATTCCAAGATAAAGCTCACTGACACAAAAGTGCAATCACTGATCTACAACCCACCTCCTGTTCTTAAAGCTGACTGGAAAAGCCCTGTCTGTCCTTTGCACCAACCCCATGGTGGTGATACTATAGAAAAGAGCTAAGAATGACTGTGACTGGAGCACATCACAGGCATGTAGCTTCATCAAAAGTTTTTATACTCTAGACCTACCTGAATTGGAAAATGTTGTGGAATAGACAGGGAATTTGCCTCTGACATCATTGCTACTCACCCCAGGTGTTTTAGGGGACAAACCACTTTGTCCACCGGATTCCAAATGGTCAGTCATTCTGATTCCCTTACTGCTTACATAGTCTCTTAATCACCTTGATTTTGATTTAATTGGTGAAGGAAAAACAGACATTGAAGTAAAAGCAAGCAGCTTCCAATTAGAATCTGGATAACAGCTTTCCTGTGCTTTCCCCGTTCTCTATGTGATGCCTCTGTAGGAGTACATCTTTTAAAAATCCAGGGGGCTTTTGTGACTTGATGCTAATGAGCTATGTTGTTAAAAACTTTTGAGCTTATCTGAAAAATAGTGACAGGTTTTTCTTAAGCTCAAATTAATTTCTAGCAAGTCCATCCCATTAAAGCTAACCTATTTACCAATCTGTTGTTTGATATGTTAGCTCTGAGCTGTGTGTTTTCTGATCACTCTGCTTGTGGGAGTTGTCTGCTGCACTCCATGAACTTACTGCATTTAAAATACTGTTTCATGTAACTGGGTCACTGGTAGTTAACTTCGGACCCAAGTGCAAAAGTCACCACTTTTACAAAGCACAACATACATCATGTTTGTTGTTTGATAATAAATTAGAAGCTGAACCCAAAGTGGATGGCCCATTTTTACTGGCTGGTAAAATAATGAAACCTTTGATATGCAAACAATTATAAATGTAAATGTTTACTTTTAAATTGATATATTGTGAGAGGCCTGATATCCTTTCATTTCTAGTCATTGCTTAAGTTACATAATTCTATAGAAATTTAGTTTAATTTTTTCAATTTTGTGAAATACATAAATATAAAATACGAAAGCTGAACTTTGAAATTTTTATGTCCTTTATTTCTAGAGCAGCTCTCTTGTCTGCCTTCTGACCTGGTTGTATAATATAGTGTAATTATACTTGTTTGGAAGCCATTGATTTCAGTCAGACTTTCAGTTCTTGCTGGAAATATAGGTCAGCTGTTTAACAAAGTGTTTCTGGGGCCTGCACTAAATTCAGAACACACAAATTTTAATTCTGGGTGACTTCTGATTATAAGTTTTAAAACTGCTCTTGAAAACCACCAGATAGGTACAATTATAACTAAAGGCATATTTATGTGAACAGATTCAGACAAACTTCCATGCAGTCTCATCATACACAAACCTGCTTCAGTTCTTGAGTTGTAGAACTGTGACATCACTAATGCTTTTCCAGGAACAGGTAACGCCTGCTGTATCTTGCCTGTAAGCACAGCTGTGAAAGGTAGTTTTTCATTCTTAATAACATATTCTTGTCTCTTTGGATGTTCTTTTTTCTTCATACGAAATAATTCTCTTCTAAAACTTCACTTCCTTACTAGAACCACCTTCCACTTACAATTCTGACCAGAATCCTATTTCTTTTTAAATAGGAACTAGAACAATTGCTAATGATGGAGACAAAAAATTACAGAAAGACCATAAAATTTTACCAGAAACTATTGCAGAAAGAAAGAAGAAGCAAAGGTAAGATTACAGCAACTTGCCAGTAATAAAATGGCTGCATAGTACTTTTAAGGACTTGTTCTGTAAATCTGAATCATTGATGTTCTTATGCCGTGTATTTTAAATCTAAAGGTCCTGAAACTAAATCTATGTTGCCCAAACTGAAAGGACAGCTACAGGAGATGAAATCAAAAGTGCAGTTTCTTGAACTGGTAAAGAAATACGTGCAGGCAAGTCAGACTTTATTTCACTTACGCTTAATTTGTCATTTCATTACTGCATCAGTGTAGTTGGCCACACAGATCACTATATGAAATGTGAAATGTTTTGTGTCAAACTGCCAAATTAAGCAAGATCCAAAAGAATTATTAAAGGTAATTGCTACTAGTATTGTTTAAAAAGGGAAAAAAAATCAATTATAGGAAATGCAATTTGTCTTTAACTTGATTGCATTTTGTGTGAATTTTCCTGTTTAATTTCTTATTTTATCATGGCCTTGCTTCTTTGAGCAGATGATGTATGCAGAGCAGTGGGGTGTGGAATCCTATGTGCTGCCTACAGTCATTCACAATGGGAAAACTGACACCATGGACATGGCACCAATGGATGAATCATCATTGCTTCTTTATTATAACACAGAGAAACACCAGTGTAATAATCAAAATGGAGTAAGAGTTCTGCAGGCCGGTACACCACTTGGTTTAATGGCTTATTTATATTCTAGGTATAGTATATTTTGCACCTAAATTGGGAGTGGGTTGAAGCATAGTTGCTAAATCAAGAAAAACTTGTCTCTGTGATAAATCCTAGTTACTCAACATTGAATAAATTCTCCTCTCTTCTATCAAGTTTGTGTTATTTCTGTGAACACTCATTTACAGAAATGGACATGAAAAAGGCAAAAGATCAGCTGGATTTGATTAAAAGTGTTTGATAATAAATAAAAAACTAGTAACTTTAGACACTTTTATCTTCTACTTATTTGAGATTTGCTCTGATAGTTGCTATGGAATCAAGACTTTGTTACTGCCAGCAGTACAACAATTCTTCAGATCATGTAATTTGGTAATTCTTATTAATAGGGTCTGGATATGAAAATGTTTAGGTTCTGTTCTACAGATTATTGCCCCAATAATCAGTCCTTGCCACTGATCAAGATGCAGGCTTATCTCAGGGTTTAAATGGGGACAAAGGTGTCCTTCAACTCCGGTGAGGGCAGTGTTGTTTTAAGGTACCTGAGCTGTAATAGTGTGAAGGATGGAAATTGCCAGAGGCTCCATCAGACTTGTGCCTCTGTAGAGGGAGCAACTTCCTCACAGCTACTTCTCCCAGTTCATCCTGACTCTGAGATCCGGTTACTTTCACTGAGTGCTGCTTTTCCTGGTAGTTAATATTTTGCACAAAGTGAAGAAAATATTTTGGAATTGGAGTTTCCACATTCATCAAACCCAGGCTTTCATGATTAGCTGTAAGCCAATAGGGAGACCTCAAGGTCTGTGTTAAGACCTTGAGAGTGTGCGTATATAAAAAAATAAAATGCTCTCATTTTTAATGTGTGTATAATTGTATTCTGTTGTTGAAGTAACTACTCCTCTAATTAGAACTACGGGGAATATTTTCTTGCTTAATGTATCTACTTCTTATGCTGTTATTATAATAAAAATGCTTTAAAGCAGTATCAAGTGAGATGATAGAAAAAAAAAGAAAATGTAATCTGTTCTTCCATACTATTTAGATTGTAACTTGCCTTAAGAATAGAAATGTCAAAGTGGTTATTCACAAAATTGAAAGTAGAGAAACTCTTTATAAAACAAATTATGCTTTCAGGGTTGGCAATCAGAGTACTTGATGTGTAAAAATAATTTTAAAAGAATCCAAGGTTTTATGAAGAGCTTGAGAATTTAAAATGCCTATTGATATTTTGAGGATTGTTTGCTGTTGCTGTACTCTAATGCAAGTTGAAGATGTTCTGGCTTCTCTGAAGTTTTCTTGTGCTTTACAGAAACGCCTTTTTAGAAGGTTATGTACAGCAGTTTCTTTACACATTTCGCTATTTCTGCACACAAGAAGAATTTTTGCAGTTTCTTCTTGATAGAATCAGCAGCACTTTATCCAGGTACAGTAAATTCCCATTAAAAATATTATCAAAGCACAATTGAGTTTCCTCCCAATAACAAATAGCTGTTTCTCAAAAGTCCTACTTAATTAAAATGAATTTTTATGTTTGTTTTTATAAGACTCTCTTAACAAGTGAGAGCAAAACTAGAGCAAGAGCTGCATCTGACAACGTGCTTACTTCTCAGTTCTGCTTCTCACTTTTATCAGTTATCCAGTAATGGGTAGTATTTACAACCACAGCTTTTTTTTTCCATAGAACCATGGATTCTAGAGACATGAAGTTTAGGAATTTAAGATACTACATTAAATACCAAATAAAACTTAAGGGTTTTGTCAACACTTACTTTTAAATTGGAATTTGATGTCAATTTTGGCATAATAAGTTTCTTTTTCTTCTCACCAGTGCAAGCCTGGATCCTTCCACATCCCTTACCAAAATATGTAACCGCAGTTTCTACATCCTGCAGGCATGGATTGAAGACTGTTACAGTGTAGACTTTGCAACAAATACTGATCTTCTGGATACCCTAAAAGAATTTATTTCTTCCAAGGTAGTTCAGAATTTCAATAGATCCTTCAAGAAAAAAAAAAAATTAAGTTGGTTATGGGATATGTAACACTGTAATTACAAAAAGCTGCCCTAAGTACAATTACCATAAATAAAAGAAAAGTAATGCTATATTTGACAGCTATGTTCAGTATGTCTGGTTTTGGACGGGTAAGACTCTTACCACTGTATTGTAACTTGCTTATAATTTCTGGGGAATTGAGTTCCGTGTTCTGTTAGCCTATTTTGCATTCCCAGGTTGCTTCATTAAATGGCTACGGGGAGCGCTTGTTGTCACTGCTCGAGGATGTCTCTGCCAGGAAAAGGGGCAGCACTGATCAGTGTTCCAGTGTGGACAAATGTGAAGAGGAAAGTGAGGAGGGCAGAAAAACATTACATTCCCTATGTAAAAAGCTCTCAGAAGATGTTTCCAGAAAGGTGTGTCTTTTCTTCAGACTGCAGTGTATGGAGCACATTTCCACATACTAAGTTTTGACAAAAACAGAAATGTCCAACTTAGAGTCCAGCCCACATACTTAGTAAGAATTACGTACCTGCATTTTAAATTTTCTTTTGAAAGTATCTAAGGTCCAGACAGCTCTGTAACTGTGAAAATAATCTTAAGTTTTAACTACTGACAGCTGTTTCAGTAATCACAGATCAGATAATAAATTTTGAGAGTTGAACTCTTCATTCTTGTCAACCATTAATGCTTTTTATTGGGCATTGTTCTTTGTAAGACTATAAATACAAGAAAACAGCAGGAGCTAAGAGGTTTCGTGCTAGAACTTGAAAGCCTGTAGCAAGAACTTGTCTGAATTTTTGTCTGTATTTACTATTTTATAGTGTTCTAGAGCCCCAGAAACCAGAACATACTGCAGGCTTTTCCCAAAAACAGATCTCTTTACAGAGTGGCCAAAATAACATGTGGAAGTCAAATGTATAAATAATGTGCAAGCTGAATTAAGAACCAGCCTCATGATAAAGGTGCACAGTTCCATGGGTGTATTGGGGATTCAGGCAAGAAAGGGCAAACAGGATAGAGGAACATGGACTTCTTTTATTGTCACTGCATAATAATGGTAATGGAAGACAGAAGAAGTGAAAATAATGGAAAACCTAATATTTCTTGGAAAGATTCTAAGCAAAAGGGGAAGTAAAATGTTTTTTAGCAGCAAGCTTGAATAAACAGAGGTTTGTTTTAAATACTGATTGTTGATTGAGATCTGGCAGCCTCCTGCTTAGGCTCCTTGTGCATTTTATATTAGCTTAAAATAGCAATGTTGAGTAAACCAATTCATTCTGGGCTAACCTTGAAGGTTAGCTGAAGAGTTTTGCATGCACAAAGATGTTTTTCTTAACAACACTTTCCTGCAAGTTATGTCAAGGGGAGACATAGTGTTTGTTTTAGAGAAGTTGTAACCTTACATTCGTTTTTTCTACAGAACTTCTACTGGAAGCTATCCAAAGGTATGGTACCAATTGCACAATATCAGAGAGAGCGACTGCACACTGGTTCAGCAGTTTTGCCAAAGCCCTGCTGTAGCAGTTTCACAGAAGAAACCTCAGTCTCCTTTGCTAGAGCAGATGAAGTGGGGCCATTTCTCTTGATAGAGTGCAGTGTCCAACAGCTTTGTTGGCAGCTGACACTACTGCAACAGGTACAAAGGTCTAGGTTTATTTGGAAGTACAAATAATATCTATCTTCTTACTGTTTCTTTTCTTTCTCTACCATTTCCCAACCTTGTTTCAAGCTTATTTCATACTATTTTATGAGACTTTGAACTAAAGCTTTTCTCTTGAAATCTCTACAGTGGAATATAGACTATCTAATGCTATTCTTAGGCTGCGATCCCTCTCAGAAATTTATGCAGGTGGGGTGAGAGGAGGACATACTCTGTCATTTGTATCCCCGAGCATTTTAAAAGAACTGTTAGAACTAACAGCAGATATATCTTATTCTTTTTGTTTAGGAAGTATTTCATAAATGTCATCCAGTACACTTCCTAAATTCCAGAGCACTTGGTGTTAAAGATAAATGTGTTGCTGTGCCAAAGTAAGTTGCTTGTTTTAACTGCCCTTCTGTTTTGTTGACACACAATAACTTAGGGTGTTGCACTTTTAATACATGCAGAAACAGATAAACAATTTAAATACTTAGGGTTTTTTTTACAGACTAGGTAGCCTGTTTATATGGGTTATTTAATTTCAGGAGTTTTCATACATGGATAGGGGTACGTACCTATGCGCATGCATGTATGTGGAAGGTCACATTTGCCAGGTGCTTTCTTTGAAATCTGAAGTGTGTTGAGGCCAAAATATTTCTAAGAACTTGTGTTGGGGGTTGGTTGAAAGGTTGCATTTTTGGCAGGGAAAAAATGTAATGGATTCTGAAGTAGGATCCTTGCTCATGGATGTGTGTATGTATATAAAATCTCAAAGACATTTACTGTCTCACAGAATAGCTGAGGTTGGAAGAGACCTCTCAAGATCATGTAGTCCAACCACGCTGCTGAAAGCAAGGTCGTCTGGGCCAGGTTGCCCAGGGCTGTGTGCAGCTGGGTTTTGAAGGTGGATGGAGACTCCACAGCTTCAATGTTCCTTCTATACTGTTAGGGAGATGAATTATTGGTATTCAGAGAAACACAGGAATTTTCCTGTAGTTACTAGAGTAGTTACCAACCTATTTAAATTATTTGCTCATCAGTAATTAATGTTTTCATCCAACCACGGAGGCCTAATTATTTTTATGATGGTCTACTTCTTATATACTCAGTGGATTCAGTTAGCTTCTAATTAGTACTTGTTAATTGCACTACCTATGGTAGATTTTTGCTTCTAAGGATAGGGAATGAACATCTAAAGCACCTCATTTTTTACAGATTATTCAATGGCCAAGGCTAAATCAGCTCATTTATACAGATTTTGGGGTCCAGTCATGGGAAACAAAGTGTATGGGGCCCCTTGATATCAGGTTCAATTTCTTATGTGGCTGTGGTTGTTGAGTTTGGATTTCTGTCTGTTATTTTGTATCAGATTGGCTGGGGTTTTATTATTCAGTAATGAGTGGTGAAAGTGTTCTTATGTACAGAAATGTCTCCTGCATATGCTTATTTTTTGATCTGATATAATTATCTTGTAACGAAGAAAAAGTAACATAGCTCACTAGGTACATCATGAAGTATAAAATCAAGATGGCGAGCAATGCAAAATTATTTTAAATGGTTAAAAGTTGACATCTTCACAATCAAAGTTTTCTTTAAAAATGCAAAACCAGCCAGAATTATTTTTGCCTTTTTTTTCCCATATTTTCCTTAGGGCAGTTTCTGCTGACACAGTTTCACTGAAAGCCTGTAATCTGTTTCTGTCAAAGTGCATACAAGACCAGTACCTTCTGCAATTATTAAAAAACGCAGACAGTATCAGCACCTGGGTTGCTGCTGAAATTGTAACATGTCACACAGCTAAGGTTTGTCATTTTTTATTGTGCTATTAACTACAAAACAGTTATTTATTTGTTATTATCTATGAATTTTTTTGCAGCAAGCCTGCAAAAAATATTTTGAAATACACCTGTGAGTGGGCTGTTAAAATTTTGGTTTGTTGTCACAAGGAGGGTCTTGGATGCTTTTTAGTAGCAGGTGTCAAAACCTGACAGAATGTAAGAAATGGCTTGTCTGAGGGGAATATAGGTCAAACTTTTATCAAGGACACCTGAGTGACAGAAAGGGAAAAACTTTGTGTGAAGGGAATTGTTACTACAGAGAGCAATTTCGATAACAAATTGAAAAAGGAAATACTTCTTCCTCCTTGTCATTTAATTTTATTATGTAGATTTACTACGACTATATATGTATATATTATATATCTTAATTTTTTTCCAGCGGCAGGTGAGCTTGTTATCAAAATTTCTTCTTATAGCAAAATGCTGCTATGAACAAAGAAATTTTGCTACTGCAATGCAAATCCTAGCAGGCTTGGAAAATCTTATTGTACGACAGTTACCGGTAAGTTTGGGACTCTGTTCTCTAACCATTTTACTTAATATAATCCTGTTCGAATATGGACATTAATGTGAAAAACAAAAATGTGTTCTGTTTTATTGTAAGGCCTGGAAAATTTTACCTGCAAAAGTAGCTGAGATAATGGAGGAACTCAAGGCTGTTGAGGTATAGTATAAACTCCTTAATGCAAAATTACTTCTTTGGGGTTGGAGAAGGTGCAAGATCTGCTTAAATGGGTGTCTCTGCAGGATGAAAACCATAATTACTACTTTGTGTTATGAATTTAGTTTGATTGAAGACTTTTTACTCCTAATCCAAAATGAATTTTGATCTCAGTATTTCTTTAACATGTGTCCTGTGTGACAAATAAAAATTTCAAAAGCAAGCTAAAATACTAGATATGACACGTTGAATTAGAAGATTTCTGCAGAAGCCTTGCAGCTGTAACGTGTTCTGAAAAATCTTAAACGTTTATTTTGTTATAGGCATTGTCTTATTGATCTATACAATTTTGAAACATAGAGTGAGGTTTTAAAATGCAATTTTGCCTGTAATTTAGAACGATTAAAATTATATATGAAGTATCTTTTGATTAAAGTTACTTTATTTATCTGTGTACTTCAAAAAGTTTGCCACTAGATGAATTTGTAGTGTTGTCTTGCACTTCAGTGGCAAAAGTTGATATTCATGGCAAATAAATAGTGTTAAGTACATGGAGAACTTGTAAAGCCTTCCCCAGTATTTAATGTGAGATTAATCTGAGTGCATTTTTTAACTAGGTGTTTTTAAAAAGTGACAGCTTATGCCTGATGGAAGGAGACAGATTCAAAACTCTTCCAACAATTCCATCAGCCCATGTTTTGGCTATGCATGTCCAACAACTTGAAACTGGAGGATTCACAATGACAAATGGAGCTCACAAGTGGACTAAACTTAGGTAATTATTTTAATTATGTGTGTATATCGCCTACATTTTTTATTACACTATTGTCTAATGAGATAATGAGAGCTAATGCAGCATTTCACAGTTACAGGTTCAAATAGTTTCATTTGTTTGGACATGTAATTAGAGGTACATATACAGTAGGATAAAATGCTTGATGCCTTTGAATTTCCTTTAAAGTTTGAGTTTTGGTTTATGCTTTTGTTTTTATCATCAGCAAAACAAACTAATCTTTTTACCATGTTCTCTTACAAGAAATATTGCAAAAGTGGTGAGCCAAGTTCATGCCTTTCAAGAGAATCCTTATACGTATGCACCAGATTTCAAGCTGCAGTCTTACCTCAGAAAAAGAATAAGTCATTTTAAAGATGCAGACATTTCTGCCTTGGCAGCTGACAACTGTGCCAACTTCCATCAGATACCAGCAGAAAAACATTCTCGAAAAATTCAGGACACACTGCGCAGGATGAAAGCAACATTTCAGTAATTATTTATGTTTCATCTATTCTATTCTGAGTCTAGACTGTAAAACTGGATTAAGTTGACTTCATCTACTGGACCAATTTCCAAGCAAATACTTAAGTGAAACGACATAAGATACTGTCTCAAGTTGAAAATATTATATTTCTTAACATGGAATTATAAAATGCTGACTAATGAGATTTGAATCACTGGCAACTGGATGGCAGATCAAAAGAATAAAAATAGAGATAAAATTAAAGAGAGTATAGATGAAAAAGATTATTAATTTTGTTACTCTTCTTTGGCATAAATAATTAATTAGCCTGAAAACCAATATCTAAAAAATACTGTGGAAATAAGTTAAAATTACAGCTTCTGTTGCCAAGTTGGCCTAGGAGAGTTCAAAACATAGTTCATTAAATGTTGAATCTATTTTTATATAAACACAGTACACTTATATCCTGTCACATTGTGCATATAATTCAGGAACACAGATCCTTTGCTATTCACTGACTGTTGGTGTGTCTTGCTTTTATGTTGTATATTATGAAAACTGTAACTGACTGAAATAACTGGCTGTCTATTTCTCCTACCAAGGAAGGAGAGGAATCCTATCCTTCAGCTTTTTTTTTTGTTTGATTTTAAATCATCAGACTAACCTGTTTCCAAATGAAAGTAAGATCTGAATGTAAGTATTACTAATTTGTTGCTCTGCTTCTGCACTCCTGGCATTGTGAAGACAGTAAACGTGAAATTGCTTTTTTTATCTGTATTTGGCACAAAAGTCACTTTGCCAATTTATGTATGTATGTGTGCACATTTGAGTATGGCTTTTGCTCCTGAGGTTGTTTTTGTAGATCACAGTGCTCCAGCAGCATCCAGTAGAAGATAACCGTGTGAAATTTGGATCTGCAACTTGTAAACCTGTGGTGCTAACCTATTCATAGAGCTTATACTTACAAGACCTTCTAAATGGCCATGAAATGTGTTGCTATTGATAGAAAATTTGTTGAGTTACCCAGGTTTATGCAAGGCCAGAATGTTAAGGCTGCAAATTATTGACAAATACGAGTATTTCTACCAGAGGGAGAAATGGTAGTGTTGAATGAGAAGTAGGGAAGGGCAAGAGACAGTTAAGCACTGTTCTGAAAGTAATTTGCTTAAAACAAAATGATTTGTGTTCAAAAAAGATGAAAAAGAAAATGTTTTGAGAGAAGTGAAGGGCAGATGTGAACTAAGTATCTCATCAAGTGTTAGTGATGGAGAAAGATAATGGTGCAAGAAATGGGAGTGTGTACATGTCTGGTATTTTGCAGTTGTACTGTTGTGTTTCACGGAAGTGCATGTGCACATGCTAAACTGTAGCTGTCTCAATGTATAAGAGGAAGGTTTCTCCTTTTCTCTTGTCAGTAACAGCAATATTACATCTCAAGCCTCTCTCATTTTCCTCAGTAAAAACAAGGTGTGTCCATACTTTCCATTAAATACTCAGTTAGTTTTTCCTGCTAATACAATAGTACTAACTTTTGGCTCTTACTGGTTTAAACACTGGAGAACTCAGTCCTCAACAGGGCCTTCTTGCTTTTGTTCTACTTCTAATGTGATTTATTTTGTTGTTTACCATAGGTAGTTTTAACATGTCATTAATTATAGTATTCTGACTTACCCTTAAGGAAGTAAATCATGTTGCTATTTCTCTAAAAATTGAATTAATGTGAAAAAATTGATTAAATGTGAAAACATTTAATCTTTACCTCCTACCTTTATATAATATAATGATTTAAGAATGTTAATGATAACCTTATTTTCAGACATACATTTCACATATTTTATCTGTATGCATTTATTTTAAATAATTGTTTTTAATATTAGTTACTTGGGTTTTTCTCAGTTAAAAATTACCATTCCCTTGAACCCACACCTTGCCTTTGAAAGACAGTAAAATTTTAAATAGCATAAGCTTTACTAATGTAAAGTACTCCACAAAACTTGCTAATCACATGATCTTAATAAATTCATTTTATACAATTACCAGTCAGACTTTTGAGATTGCTTTTGTGAATTTTATCATTTGTGTTTTGCACTCATGAGAATTAGCTCATGTATTTCTTAGCTCTGTTTTATTACATCTAGAAAATATTGTTTATTCTATGACAATAACTGGTTCTATGCAAGATTTTAAAAATCAACTCATGTCTCCTGTAAATGCTTCAGTGTATCAAACCTTATATTGTTATTAGTGCATAGTATTGAGTTATGGTACTACTTTGGGGTGTTTCCATCAATCAGACATTTCAGATTTTGTGGTTAGGCACCCACAACAACAACAGCAACAAATGTTAGTAGCTACTGAAAAAAAAAATTCACTCCTTTACAAGGAAACTAATTTGGTTTTGTCCACGAACACTGAGGTATCTGCATCTCATATGACACAGATTTCAGGTGGAAGTTACATCTAGCATATAACTGTACTGCTTATTTATGCCTAACAAGCAGTAAGGGTTGAGCTAAAGTTTTCTCTCTTTGTGGGGAATGTCCTTTAAGAAAAAAAAAATGGGACAAAACATATCAAAGAAACATGTTCATTTTTATCCAGTTGGCAAAATATTATTGGCATCAGTAATCATATTGCATAAGTGAGGGACTTTGCAGTCTGGCCCTGTGCTTCCGTTCCAACACCAAACTAGAATTTTTGGGGGGAAAAAATGGAGTTTGTTCTTTAAGCCAGACTTGCCACCAGCTCTTCATTTTTTCCACATTTCTCTCATCTTGCTTTTATGTTTATTTTTCAAAAATGACCAATGGATTTCTGAAATTAAGTCTGCTCCTTGGGAGCCTTTCCAGTTGCTTTGTATATTGGTGCTCTTTCTGTGTCACTTTGCAGATGTTTGCCCCCAGGATCCCTGGGGTTTTCACTCCTCTTGTGAGAGAGCTGGGAAGTGTGTCCTAATTACACCATCTTGGTTAGAAATCAGATTTTCCAGACACCCGCAGAAGCCTGCCAGGAAACAGGGATGAATTCAGCTGGATCCTATGAATCCTATTCTGTAGAATCCTAAACCAAGGAGCTGGGACATAATTAATGAATCAACACTGATTCATGATTCTGACAAATTCCTTTCCTTAGAAAATTTTCAGCCACTTCTAGACTTTGCTTTGTGTATTGGATTGGTTTCATAAGCATTGCTGAGACTCATCACATCTGTGAGTACTCGATTTGCAAAGGATTAAAACTTGAGGAAAGTTTGTAAATTAAAAAGTAAATAAACTACAGTTAGAAAGGAGTGGAAGCCATCAGTTTTTTCAGTGCTAAATATACAGTTAATTGTTTTAATCCTTGATATTATGATGGTGGAAAGAGTGCAGATTATTTTTTCTCCCTCATACTTGCTTAAATACAACCCAAAGCATAACCTTATTTAAATTCCAAGCATTCTATTTAGAGCTAGCTTTTCCTTTTTTTTTTTCCAGAAAGTCTTTTTTTCTGAAAATATGCTTTATAAATAATTAGTTTTAAAATTATGCTGAACTTTGAAGGACCCTTGAAGCATTGGAAATGCAAGTTTGAATAATATTTGAAAACTAAAGTCCTGTAAATCAAGCTTAGTTTAGTCATCATCTTTGGGATTTGACTGACTAGGAGAAATTCTTCTATAGGAGAAACCTATAAATGTTTTTACCTTCATTAAGTTACTATAAATGTAAGAAATTTTTAGATAGTCATTTTAACACTGCCCTCACTACAGTTCGGATTATAAAGGTTTTTTGGGTTCCCCCCCCCCC
>VXAD01005612.1:367554-451751 GCA_013399195.1 Dicrurus megarhynchus
AGAGATCTTGTAATTATTAATTACCAATAAATTACTAATTTGTGCTGGAATATTCCATTGGAGATTTTTATGAGGTTTCATAGTCTGATAACCCTCCAAAATAAATGTGAGAATGAACAATTTCACGTTTCAAATTTCTATTTAAAAATTCCTGCAGCAAACAAGTTTGAAGAAACTTTTGATGTGGCTGTTTTTAATCTATCAATGAATAACAACAACTCTGCAAATAGATGCTCATTTTCTGTCATATGAGATAAAATTCATAAACAGTAACAGTAGTAAATTATTCACCTAAGTAGCAAAATTCCAGGATAATCAGCTGCACAGTCATAGACTAGGATTACTGGTTTTTTTGTGGAAAAGGGAAGATAAAGTCACTTCTTCTGGGGAAGAAGTGTCTTGCTATCCCTTCAAGATATCTCCTAGTTCTCAGTTTCTTGATGCAAGGAAGGGAAAGGGCAAAGGGCTTGAAAATAAAAGGCTGAAAAAGAGCGGATGCCTCCTGAGATGAGAGTACAGATCCACAGACATGAGCAAAGTAACTTTTTTCCATGAAGATAAACTGCAAGTCAAAGGTCAGACAATTCTGTTAAGGACAATTGTTGGGAATACAAAATACCCCAAAATAATTTATTTAAATAAAAGATAAATGACTGAAACCTAGAGAAAGATGTTGAGAACTCAATAGAGTGCCAAACAAAGTTTTGATGTTTGAGAAACTAAGCTGATGAAATATTGAATATCCTAGGCTTCATCTAAAAATTGTGAGGATGATGTATTTTGAAATGTCACAAACAGTCTCTCATTTGTTGTTTCTCCAGCCCAAGGGGTGTATTGAAGTACACTGTGCTCTCATCCCTACCCACACCACCTTCTTATCCCTCTGATGACAGCCAGGATATGATTTGCTCTGAGCCCAGCGTGAGCGCACTTTAGATATGGCTTTGTGTATATAAGCTAGTGCTGGAACCATAGGGAATAATCTTACTATTTAAGATTTTACAGTGTTTAATAGATAAACTGTTGAAAATCTGAATATGGAAAGCAATGAAGTTAAAAGTTACCATGACACTACAGAGTTTATGATTCAAAGGAAAGAAAGAGATGAAAGAAGCAGAATAATAACACGGGGCTTCAAAAAAGCAAACTTCAACAAACTCAAGGAATTGGTACATGAGGTCCTGGGGAAGGAATTGAAAGGCAAAGAAAAATTCAAGAGAGCTGAGAGTTTCTAAGAAGAGTTTCTAAGGCCATATTTTAAGTATAACAACAGTCTATCCACATGCAAAGGAAAGAAAAGTCAGCATTGTGGCTGCATTAGGGGCTCATCAATTACCTGAAAAAAAATCAAAAAAGAATACTGGAAAAAAAAAGTAGAAATAAGACGGCTGCATTATCAAGATCAAATATAAAAGAACAGCACAGCAGGTTAGGAACAAAACTGGATAGATGAAAAGTTTTTGTCAGCAAGGGAAAAACAAAACAAAAATAGTTTTTGAAATATTTTTCTGTTATACAGTAAGAGCTCTCTGCTACCTGAAGAAGTGAGTAAGTATCAGATGGTGCAAAAGCCTGGAGTGCTTGCTGTTCCACTGCCTCTGCTCTAAACGATGTATGTCATGATCAAAGTTAATCAGGAATGCAGGTCAGAAGCTATCAAGCTAATTAGATGTATCATAACATTAACTTCTGGTTACAACTGTACTATAATAATAATGAGGAAAATTGAAATAATCTTGGAATTACTGTATTTTTGATTGAGGAAGAATGAGTGAGTTCCCAGAGAACCAGAAAATAATACTACTTTTAAAAAGTGGGCAAGAGCATAGGAATGAGTGGAAAGGCGAGGCAAAGAGAATGACAGAGAATCAGCCAAACTTTGACACTAGAAGGTTACTGAAAAAGCTGTCTAAAAATCTGCAAGTGTAGACACTAATTTAAAAGGCTGACATGCTTTTGTCCATGAAGTAATTTTTCAATAACCTAATAGTCAAGGTAACTGTCCCAAGAGATAAAAACGGCATGTTGTATATTGAAGTCAATAAATGCCTTGACAACAGATCCTCCTGGCCTGATTATATATTTGGTTGCTCAGACTCAGATGATGGGCCTCTAAGGTGAATACACAACTGGTTAATACATCATTTCAAAGGATAATTACCATACTTGTTAAATTGTGAGACTAATTGAGTGGAGTTAGGACTACCCAGATGTTATGAGTGAAAAGCAGGTGCGGATCCCTCAGGGACTAGGCAAAAAACAAAGTGAAAGCTTTGGCTTTATCAAAAGTGCAGCATTCCCACAGTGGGAATCCTGGAGCACCAATCAAATGAGGACCCAATGCAATGGAGCCTTGCTCAGGAGTGAAGCTCCAGGGAAAGTGCTGGTGGGGTGAGTAATGAAACCTGTGCTAATTAACATTTCATACGTATGCAATGTCCTGTTTTGCTCATTAGCTGCCCCATGTAATGCAGGTGCTGCTGTCTGAATTCCAAGATCTGCAGATGGCCTTCACCTTGGCACCCGTGCATATGGGGGGAAGCAAACTATTCTGGCTTACAGCAGTGAGGTAAAACATGCTCAGTTCTCAACACACTCGGGTGGGAAGAAGGGAACTATCACAGTTACAGTAACAACAAGATAACACCTGCTTGGGACTCTGCATACTCCAAGGAGGGAGGCAAACTATCCAGGGTTACCATAAAGCAGTGTTCTCACAGCCTACGCCGTATGGAATGTGTCGGAATGTCTGTGAATTTTACTGTTGAAATACAGGGTGGGATGGAAAGCACACACAGCATATAAGCTTAGAATGCACAATAATCATGATAACAGTTTAAATTTCAGCTTCAAGTCTTATGCTTTTGAAGGATAAATATTAAATGAAAAATAACTTCAGAACTTCAGTAAAAATCTCTGGGGACCATAAGATCACAAGCTGAATATGAATCCATGTGTACAGTTTGCAAAAAGAAAAGGTGCGGGGAGAAGATCTGAGGGGTACTACACAAAAGCTACATATGACAGAAGGTAATTATTTTGCTCTGTTTGGCATTAGAGAAGCATCAGCAGGAATACTTTACCATTTAGGCACTGCAGCTAGGATACATACAGCCAAAACAAAGGAGAGTAGATGGCCATGATAAGTGTATGTTTAGAAACATAAACTGAGAAAGACTGAAAGAATTGGATTTTCATAGACAAGATTGGATTGAGCTGACCTATGAATGTGAAATGTTGCTGTAAAAAGTTGTAGTAGCTGTAGAGCGAGGGGTTTTTTCATGTTCTGTGAAGTTTAAGAAATTGATTTTGAAACAAGGCTGATTTTTTTTCAGTTTTTACATTGGAAAGTTTGATGTGAAGTACTGGAACAGGTTACTCATCTGTAACACACCTGTAGGATCCAATTTCCTGTGAATTTTTAAGAAAAAATGAGATAAAACTCTTTTATAAGTGCACAGGCCCCCTTGTTCCTGTGAAGGGAGAGGGACTCAGTAGGGGTCTTCAGTAAACTAAATTGGACACTGATTCAAATACTTACCTGCAATCAAGGAATGATATTGATTTGATTATTAATTTAATTGTATTCCAGTCACTTCAATTCTCAGGGGGTTATTTGCATTCTTCCACTGTTACATACCAAAAATGTAGGTGATGCTGGGGGATGAGTTGCTAGAACTGATGTCAAAGATATTATAGAGGGCTGCTGAATTTCCCTTCTGTGCATATGCTAATGCAGTGGAAAAGTGACTTGATGCTAAAAGCAGCAGGAGAGGGATTAGAGCCTGAGCCTGCCATGTACATCCATGTGCTGAGTGAGTCGTCTTAGCTGCCAGGAGCTGAGTCACCATCCCGGGAGTGCTCCTGTGTACATGTGGCACTCAGGGACATGGTTTAGTGGTGGACTTGGGTTAAGGTCTGGACTCGATGGTCTTAGAGGTTTTCTCCAACCTGAATGATGCCCTGATTCTATCACTCTCTCAGCTAAACTCCTACTACTTCCCTTCTTTTGTGTAGCAGCTTTCTGGATGCGAAGTCTCAGTATAACCAGAAGATGGCACAAGAGGCCCTCTGCAGCGTTTTAGATGTTGGTGCCGTACCGGGAGCAAAGGGAGCGTGAAAAACGATCGGCCGTCCAGATGTCTGCCCGAAGCGTGCCCATTAGAAACAGGCAAACACAAAATGACAGGGGTTTTAATATTCCATTTGTAAAAAGAAGATGTATTTGCATTCAGCGTTCAGCTGTTCCCTTTAGTCTTTTAGAGAACATTCACACACATCATCATAGTCTTAAATCCTGTTTACCTTCTATCCGTGTGTAATACACTCATTTATGTAAAACCTGGCAAAAGAATTGCACTGCACTATCCAGAGGAAACGGAGACATCGAATTACAGGTTACAGGGGCAGTGTTAAGCATCTTAACCTAACTACATTCCTGTCCTCACCCACGAAGCCCAGCTTTTCCCTTATCAGTAAACTAAGGGAATGTCAGGACATGTCTGTGCTCCCTCCTTGGTATAAGTGAAGGCAGACGTGCAGTGTCCTTTGTGCGCTGTTGCTACAGTTATATATCCTGCCAACGTTATTCTCTTCTTCAGGCAATAGTAACATTTGCAAGATACTTGATGGAAGTGACCGGAATAAAGAAAATAGGAAGAAGCAGTGTATAGTGAGGAATACAGATGAACAGGAGAAATAACTAGAAATGTGAAATGAAGAAGAGCCTTGAAGTCAGGGAAAAAAAAAAAAAAGGAAAAGATTGTTTCCATTTAATTTGAACAGACTGGTTTTGGAGGAATACAAAGACCTGATTTATTTTAGGTGTGAGTTCGGGGAGGGAAGAGTCAGTAAAACATTTTCACTGCTGAGATCAATGCATTTCAAAACAGCATTGTATGGCATAGACCAGGATGGGCACAGAGCGTGAAGATGTCCCAGGGCTGCCAGCTGTGACAGCTCATTCTCCTGCTGACTGACTCATCATGCTCAAATGCTAACTCTAAAATCCAGGGGGAAAATTATTAATTCTTTAATAGCCGAAAGTGAAAAGTTACTTTCAAGAATAATAAATGCTTTGGTCAGTATAATTTATTTCATTTCTTTCTAAATTTCTTTAGAAAGTATTTGTGGGAAATATGAATGTAACGGAAAATTTCTGATTTAATGCATTCTTGCTTTTATATGTTGCTAAATGTAACTTTAGAAGTAATCACCATGAAAAAATATCTTTCAGCAAAGACTGACAAAGGCCTTGATCTAAAATGAGAAGTTAGACTCTCTGTTAGGTTTTGAAAAAATTGTGAGGTATCTAAGTGTGTCTAATTGTTTTTAAAGTCTAATTTCTAGTCTAAACAGAGTTAAACCAACTACAGATTTCGAAGCAGTTTCATTTGAGCAACGTCCGTAGAGATCTCCCTCTGGCAATATGATAGCAATGAGTGCTGAAGTAGCATTTGCATTCCTGAAACTTGGATGGTTTTCCAACTATACTAGTTTGTCTAATAATAAATAAATAAACAAGAGACTCTGTACCTTGCTTCTGTAACAACAGCAGTACATGTTTTACATGTCCTGCTTCATACTGAATTTGACTTTTTTTAATAAGGTTAAATTTGGGTAAGGAGCCATTAAAACAAGTAAATGTGTTTCTTTCTTAATATTTGCAGCATGTCTCTGCAGAATATATATATTTTTAAAACACTTCACTGATTCTGTTTAGCTGCTGGTGGCAGCCTTGTGTTAAGGAGCCATGGGAGCTCGTGGCATTTTGAGTACTGTGTTGATTTAGATCAATTCCAAACATGATGAGACATTTAATTTTCATCTGTGCATTGTCACAATGTTTATACCAGGCCCTCCTGGTATTTCTGCACATATGGTCTTTAAATGCCTCATGGAAAAGTAGCTCTTATTCTGTCAAAGATGAAAGATAATAATAATAATTGATAATTAAGAGATTGGTTGGAGGCCATTTATAATGCTTTTAAGTCCTAAGTAGTGATTACTCAGAAACAGAACGTTTGGATAAAACGCACCAGGGCAAAGACCATGTAAATTGCACAGCAGATGCCAGCAGCACTTGCTTCCCTGGACAGACCTTCATGGGAAATCTGCATGGCCACAGGTGAACACACATCCCCTGTGTGGCATAAACTGCCTGGCTTTTACTCTTTGAGTTGCATCACCACCTACCTCCTCCTAAAAAACACAAATTCCCTCTACTCTAGTGTCACAGGAGCCTCCAATGCTATGGGAGTCACCTGCTGGTACAAAATTACAGTCCCCTCCTTTGGTCTTGTGTACCCACTGCAGCAAGGCCAAGTGGTGGCACTTCTCTCTGATACCTGTGGGGAACCCAAGGTAGTTGGCAACCCTCAGCTGCTCTCTCTTCAGTTCCTCTATGGCTCCAATAGGGGAGGGGATATCTCAGCACAATCCTGCCCCTCTGCAGGTTTCTGAGCTGGCTTACTAGGACAGAGCTGAGCTTTGGGCTGGAAGATATGGAGCCACAATTAATTCTCAAAGGCTGAGATGTTATCCCAAAATACTTCTATTATCAATTGGCTAGCAGGCAGCCAAGTAGGACTAGGTAGTTCTGCAGAACCTCCTCAACTTGAGACCAGTGTTGTGTGTGTAGATTTCTGCAAAGCTGAAGGGGAAGGTGCTGCCTCCCCAGAGAGGGCAGCTGTGTATTCTGCAAACATCTGCATAGAGTATTGCCATTATCTATGGTAAATGGATCTCCAGACTCCCGCTAGTGGCAATCACGTTGGTATGTCTGAGCTCTTTGTCTCTGTCCCCCTGTAGCAGCAGAGTAAAAGCTACTATCTGTCCCTGCTCTACTCTGACAAATTTCATTAGCATGAGCAGGTTTTCATCCTGTTGGTAATATCACTTGATTTTAAACATGGTATTTCTGAATCACAGTTTAGCAGGAGATTTTCAAACAAGCGTTTAATGAATAATAGATAGAAACAGAAAGAAGGCAGCTTAAGAATTTTAGATAAAATTAAACGAGCAGCTGTTAAATATTGTAGCAGTCATTACATTCAGATGTCATCTGCTACCTATCCCGGAGACTTATAAATTTTATGTGTAATGGAAATGAGATTTGGTTTAACCTTGTCACACCATGATCAATTTGTGTCTCTGGGAGCTCAGCATTTGACACCATCTTTCTGCAGTGCCATTTGCTTCAATACAATGCAATTAATAAACCAGCAGTGTACAAAGATGTAATTTGCAGCTCAGATGTTAAAAAGTCTTCCAATCAGTAAAGGCAGATGTATCAGTGGATGATAAAACTTGAGATTTTCTATTTTTAGAACTCCATCATAGGCCATGTATTCTTTTTGTCCTATACGACAGCTTGCCAAGTGTCTTTATTTGTTGACATAAAGCTGGAAAAAGGAATGTCATAGAAATAGACTCTTTTATATTTAAAAAAAAATGTATAGGGATATATAAGTACATATGTTATATATAAGGATGTAAGTAGGATATAAGTATATTACTTACACATAATATTCTGTAAGGACTAAGACTGGAAATAATTCTGGGCACATGGGACATATTTATCTCATTGGGATGGGATTTTGCCCCATCTATGGGGCAGAATGCTGTTATAGTGATCAGAAATATTTAAATTGAGAAGGAAGCTTGCAGAAAAGTTAAAATTTCTTTTTCTGATATTCATGAGGATTAGTCCTTGAGAATGGCATTTTGCCTGACTGCAGGGGAGGCTTGGCAGGATTCTGCAAGCAGGCAGTGGCACTGATATTCCCAGTTCTGACTGGAGATGTTGCTGCCAGGCCACTTGTTAAATGCAGCTGACTCAAGGGACTTGTCCTTTAGGAGTTCAGTGAATAGAGCAGATTCCTGTATGTCCCCTCTCCGTCTCCTGCCTGCTTGGTCTGCTCTGTGAAATACACTGCCAACAGGACTGCCTAATGCTCAGAAGTTCTGGTATTTTAAAATATATTCTCAGGTTTGTGGTGGGGGAAGTTTTCACATTTACCTAAAGAAAAGAATAGTTAAAAACCTGAAATATTTGAGGTAGGGTGGGGGAAGGGTGTGGGTGTGGTTGTGTGTAATAAAACAGAGGAAATTTAAGAGCAATCTTGTACAGTTTGGTCTAGTAAACTTTCTGAACTTTCCATTGTTAATTAGAAAATGCTTGGGAAGGATAAATGAATGAGGATTCAAGTAATTAGATGTCAAACAATTTAATGTGGTAAAAAGGCCCCACATATATATGTAGGTGTGTGTGTGTCCCACAGGCTTTGTCCATGCTAGAGCTGTTTGTGGACTTCTTCAGGTAGATGACATATATGGGAGGCATTAATGCTTGAATGTTTATTTACACATTTTTACACCATTTTCCTCCAGGAAGCTTGTATAGTGGGCTCAGGCTGCAATGTCAATCCCTACCTACACAGGCCAGAAACAAAGGACTCCAGGAGGGCTCTGGTAATGTATAGTTGTGGTTCTAAATTGGTTATTAGACACCTTTAAATAAAGGTGACAATCGTGTTTGTATTTTTGTTTGGTTAGAGACAAACCCTTGAACAGTGTCATCACTGGTAGAGCAGAGTAGGACTCAGAGTATACCATGAGAATGAACAATCAAGGAGAGATAGAGCCTAAAAGGGGTTCACAGGTCAAACTTGAATATGGTTCAATGAAACAATTTTCTGGTGAACAAAAAAACTGTAGGATTTCCTGATGAATGGATATAGCAAGTGTATTTGGCATGGACAAGAGGTTGAAAGGTTTGGTTTAGGAAAAGATTGACAAAGAGGATTATAATAAAACCTTTTACTGGATTAATATAAAGAAAACGTATATATCTTTATAAGATTAAAATTGAGTACATTGGAAGATTTAGGCATTAAGTAGGAGGGTTTCAGTCTTCAAACTCTGCCTCACTGCCAGTGTAAGTAATAGAGGTAGAACCGTGGTTACAGTAACTGCTATCACAGAGAAAGTGAATGCTGAGAAATGCAGCCGGAGTGGCAGAATAACAGGTTGGCCAAGTCACAGGGTAGACAGACAGCAGAGCGCTGGGTTTGTGTGCAGGTGGTGGGTGAGTGTAAAGCAGCAGGCAAGAACAAGGACAGATAAATAAGACGTGCAGTCATGATTTCTGGAGGCAGACTGATACCAGGCAGGGGTGTGATAGGAGATATCAATTCTGTGGAAGCCCCACTCTGTTCTCGCACAGGAGGGGAGGGTGAAAAGGGGAGGGAATTCATGGTTACCCTGCACTGAAAAACTGCCCATAAAGCACCAAGAGCCTTTTGTCAGTATGCTACTGAGGCTTTACTGCAGCAGCCAAGTGTTCCTGCTGCACACAAAACCCAAAGATGAACGGGAACGTTTCTGAAAGACGCGTAAGGTAGTAAGAGGAAAGAGAGGGATGGATAGTAAGATGGCAGAGAAATCTGGCTGACCTGCAGATCTGGGAGGGAAGATATGACATGAATTCTGTAACCTCAGCAGAACTCTCAGCCGAATGTTAATTCTAAGGCAATAATTGTCATTTTCTGATTCTTCAGAAACCATACTTTTATATAAACCACCAGAAGCCTGTTAAATCGTGGAATCCAATGACCTTGACATTTACGTTTTCTGTTTCACAGCCTTCTTCCCCAAACGTCTCAGCCGGTGCCTGGTGCTTATAACCCAATGCTGCAGTCCCGGAGAACCCAGTGAGTGAGTTTCTCCGCTTGCCTGCCTGAGGCTGTCTCGGGAACTCCGTGCTCAGCCCAGAGAGGAGCAGGCTTGAGTAGAAAGCTTTGAACAGTGGGCCTGGTGCTTGAAAACGAATGGAAAAGCGAACTCCAGGGGAAGGGAGATCGGAAGCAGCAGCAGCGTCCCCTCTCCCTCCAGCGGCCGGGCGTGCTACGCTCCCCCGGGGGGTGCATTCCCCAGCGCCGTTTGAGGCTGCTCAGCTCCATAAATGCCATTTGCATGGGGATAGGAGTAACAAGAGCTGTAAATCACTGACGGCGGAACGAACTCCTCAGGGGCAGACACGGCGGAGCCAAGCCTCCGCGAGCTAGGGCAATGTGTGAACGATATCTTTTGTTGGGGGGGAGGACTGATAGCAATTAGATGATACTTATCTGGCCCTTTGATGTGTATTTACACAAACAACGTTTTCCTCCCGGGAGCTGCGGTATAAAGGAGAGGCCCGTGCTCCCCGACACCCTCCTTCCCGGCATCTCCGAAACAAGGCAGGATGACTAAGGCCCCTTTCTCCGTGGAGTGGTTGTCCCAGAGCAGCCAAGCTCTCAAGAGCCCCACGGAGGGCTCTCCACACCGAGCATCGTCCGCGGGCCACCGGCTCGGCTCCGGCCCCAGCCTCGGCCAGAGCGAGCGGAGCCAGGAGCAGCCCGCGGGCCCGCGGGACGGGAGAGGCGGCAGGAGCAGGGAGCGCGTGGCGGCCACTCCCGCCGCAGGTATCCGCGGCCCCGGGACATCCTGGGGCTCCCGGGAGGGGGGCGGGGGGCCTGGGACACCCCCGGGCCAGGGAAGGCACCACTGCGCGGTGGCTGCTCGGGGGCGGAGGAGGCGGGCGGTTCCCCGCGCGGTGCCCGGGCCTGGCTGACACTTTCCTCCTTGTCCCTGTCCCCAGGAGCAGGCGGGAGGCCATCGGGAGCGGGGCAGCCCGTGCCGGAGGAGGATCCCGAGTGCGCGGGCCCTGAGGAGCCCTGCGGCCGCGGCGGGCGGCGGCTGCGCACGGCGTTCAGCGCGGAGCAGATCAGCACCCTGGAGAGCTCCTTCCAGCGGCAGCAGTACCTGGGCGCCGCCGAGCGCCGGCAGCTGGCGGACAGGATGCGCCTCTCCGAGGTGCAGGTGAGCGGGGGGCTCTGGCGGCGGCGCAGTTCCAAATAACGAGATAAACAAGCCTGGGTGGCGTTGTAACCTTGTCTTTTCTCCTTCCCCCGTGCCCTTTCCCCAGATCAAGACCTGGTTTCAGAACCGCCGGATGAAGCTCAAGCGGCAGCTGCAGGAGTTGAGGACGGAGCCGTTCTGCAGCCCCGCTCTCCCTTACGCACCTCAGAGCGCTGTGGTGTCCTTGCCGCTCACATACGTGGCCCGGCCACCACCTCTGCCCCGGCAAGGGGCTGCCTCCGAGGGCTTCCCTTTGGCGGCCCTGCCGACACCCTCCCTGGACCTCAGCAGCGCATGCAGAGCACAGCCAGTTGGCTTTTGGGCAGCACCCTGCTTTGTAGGGTACAGGGACCCCAGAGCTTTCTTGCTGGGTGTCTGACCCTCTGATATGGACTCTGACAAATGAGAATTTGCACTACTGATAGATATCTGGGCTGCCCTTGTCTGTAACTGCCTGGTGGAGTTATGATGCAGCACCGAGCTAAACATGTTGTACAAAGACATGTTGGACAATCTGAATCGTGGACTTCAGGCCCTTGCATTTATAGGCAACTGTAAAATATAAACGGGACGGGACAAACAATAATATAAATGGAATCTTTTAATAAACCTATTTTTTTCCAGTTTTCATGTGAATTCCTTTCTCAAGGATTGTAGAGGTATTCATCCTGCCCCAAAAGAAAGCTACTCTTCATTAAAAGAGGCATGGACTCCTTATCTAGATTTGTTCTGCCCCCCTGCTATTTACTCTGAGGCTGAGTGCAGAAACGCGTGAATTTCCCTGTCTTCTAAAGCAAGTATCCAACCCCTTCAGCTACTTACTAGATGACATTTTCTGTCATGAACTGTGCTTTTAGCCAAATATATGGATACACCTGTTACTTGATACTGGGCTTGCTATAGTAGCAGAACAGATTCTTTTAAGAGTTAAAAAATTACTTTCTAAATAAGTATGATATTATATCTTCACGTTTTTATGTGCTGCCTCAGTAGATTAGTAAGAACCTCTTACCTAAAAAGATCATGCAAAGAATCTCGACATTTCTTACCTACAGAACAGTATCTAGTCATTTCACATGCAGTTATCAGGGTATGAAAGTGATGATCAAAAGAATTTTGATTATGGTTTTCCATAAGTGGCAGTAAAATTCCTTACTACTGTGCTATGCACTTTAAAATTTTAATAATGATTTAGTAAACTGATGATCAAAATGGCTTGATTTCAGGCCAGAAAAAGGGCTCTGAGAAATGATCTTTGATTGATCTAAGTTGACATAAATGTTCCCGAGTCAGTTGCCAACTAACATGAAAAGAGCAATAAAAATTTCCATCACTTTAGAGGTGATCTGGCGGGTTATTAGAAGATTTCCGGCACACTGGTAATTTGGGATCCTGTAATTAATGGTCTGAGGGTTCTCTGTCAGTATCCTTGAATATCTTTTGTATACAGGGGCCAATCTGCCACTTGAGTACCCTTGTCTGGTAAAAAGCAACATTATGTGCCGCTGTGGGCAGTGGGCTGTGCAGTCACCTCTGGAAGTCTCTTTGATTATTTTGTAATCTATGCTGTATTTTTATAGCCTTTTGAGATACTAGTATTTGTTTGCAATTGTACAAATTATGTGTCTCTAATGCAAGAATTTCAGCTAAATTAAAAAGGGCTCAGGTGCTATCAATGTTGCTGACATCTCAGGAACATGATGCAGTTTTGGATTAAGGAAATTTGTTGATACGTAAGTAAAATTGCCCTTGGATGGAGGCTTATTTCTCAAAGTCAGGTATCAGTAAACTGTAATATTGATTTGAAGAAATCTCTCTGGCTCTTTAAAACGTCATCAGGGAACTGGGGTGTCTCCAGAAAGCGCTGTAATGGTGAGTATTTTCCTCTGCTCTAAAGCAGCGATGCTCAAAATAACAAAACAGACAAGGCCAATAAATACACCATTTACCGGGGTGGTGGTGGGGGGAGTATTAAGCATTAGACTCGCTATGGCTATTTCGCTTTCAAGGGGGTTATGGTTGAAGGGTTAGGTGTTCCCTTTATAATCTTGTATGGCCGCAGAGGAGAACCCCACCACTCCTCCAAATGCTCTGCTCAGCCCGTACTAAAGGAACAATGGTAATAGCCCTTCCTGCTCTCAGAAACCAGAGCGGCGGTGTGGGGAGCTGGGGGTGAAGGCACAGAGCAGCCTCTGAGGGCACCGGGAATCCCGCAGCGTTCCGGGAGCGCCCCACCCCCGGACCAAATGGGGGAGGGTGAAAGGGAAGTGGGCACGGGCAGCACCGCAGCTGGGCCCGGGGAAAGTGAGAGACAGATGAAAAGGCTCAGGAGAAGAGAGGGAGAACAAAGTGCTCCCGCCTGCGGAGGGGAACTGTTTCCTGGGAGGGGAACTGCGGGGTTTGTGCGGGGCAGGAGGGTGTCGTCGTCCCCCCACCCCAACGGTAAAAAGGGAGAGGCAGGAGCACACCTTATCGGGTCGCCATGTCCCCGGTGAGAGGTGACCTGGGGCGGCCTCTGGCTGACTCCTCATCCCCTGGGTCTGCCCTCCCGGCCCCGGGCCCAGCTGTCCCGTCCGACGGGCGAGCGGTGCGGAGCCGGCCCCAGGCTCCCCTGCCCACACCCGGGCTCGGCTCCAGCGCGTCCGGCGGTGCCCGGAGCGGGGCAGCAGCTTCCCCTCCGTGCTGAGGTTTAGAGCGAGACAGAGACAAGCGGTGCTGCCAGGGACAACACGCAGTGCTGCATCCTTGCCGTGATTTAGGCCCGCGGGGTTTGTAGGGACCACGCTGGGACAAGCGGGGCTAAGGGGCCGAGCGGCACCGGCCACGGGGCGGTCTCGGGGATGGAGGCTCTGCGTGCCGGGCGGGCGTGTGCGGCTCCCCGTGCTCTGGCTGAGGCTGGCCGGTGTCTTGCCGGGGATGAGTGATGGTTAGGGGCAATAACGGGGCATCCCAGCTCGGGGCGTACGAGCTGCAGAACGGCTGGCGATGCAGAAGCCGATCTCCGTTTGAAAGGGTGCTAATGGTCACTTAACATAATGACTCCTTGGCCACAGGTATGCTCAGCAAGCACATGAAATGCCTTGCCAGTGTTTTGGCAGGACTAACTTGAAAATATTGTTCTTTTTTCCCGGTAATTGCCCAGATAAACGGGAGAGATGACGATCACTTGGCTGAGTCCCTAAAGGTATCAGGTTCCCCCGAATATCTACACGAAAATTTCTCTCCTACCTGCAAAAATCGGCTTTCTCTAGAAGGTAACTACTACATTCTAGTGGTCTAGAAAGCTGTATGTGAAATAATTTCATTTGTGCCAGAGCTGTCCAACTCTGACACTAAAATTTGAATGCACGTTTTTCCTTTGGTCTCGGAGAAAGAAATTCGGACTTCATGCTTTAGTCCTGCTTGTTTGAATTTCTCCTTCATGTGTTTCAGCCCTGGCAGCAGTAAAGGAGCAGGCCCCTGCACGGTATCGGCCCCTCGCAGGAGATCGCAAGCCGCCGCAGCGGATCCCCGGGCAGCCCCAGCAGCGCGGCGGGGAGCACCCCATCCCGCCTTTGCGTCTTCAATCGCACCATAATAACCCCAGTACCGGAATGCTCTCCGGCAGGACAAAGCGATGCGGGCAAGCCAGCTACAACTGGGGGGAAAAAAAAGAAGCCGAGCGAGTCGATTAGCTGGGGAGGAGTAGTTTAATACTCTTGGGGTGAAATTGTCGGAACCCCCCGGCCCGGCGGCTCTCGGGCTGTAGAGGCTGTATAATCTGGAAACCGGGCTCCCCAGGGAGGAAGAGAGGATGGGAGGGGAAAATTGCCAGAGCGCTAACTTCAAAGCCTTTCTCCCCTGCAGTGCGTGCGCGGAGGGGGAGAAACCTGATTGAATTAACACCGCGGGGCGGGGGAGCCGCCGGCAGCCGCGCTCGGAACCGCCCGTCCCAATTTGGCTAGAGCAGCCATCAGGGGAGTGGGAATAGGATGGGGGTATATCACCCCCCTGCAGCTCCCAGACATGGTGGAGCCACTCCAGGGACCTCTTTACAAACTAGCTGAAGTTATTCGGCGTTGTGTGCTAATCGAGAGAGATCTCGCACTGTTAGGCCATTACATCTAATTGCTACCCATTATCTCTTTCTTTGATACGCAATTAGATGACAATTAACTTGATAAATCCCACCGAAGTGGAGGGTGGTAAGAAAGAGGAGAGACCGCTTGGTGTCGACATGTTCCTTGGGTAGACTTTTCTACTTTTCCTTTATATTTGTCTATTAAACTCCTAGTGCTATCCTCTAACAGTACCTAGTAGGGAGCTAATCCCGGCGTCTCTTTGGTGTTCAGGTAGGTTACGTGATTTAATTCTTATTTCAGCTCTTAGTTGCTCTGCCTGGGCAATTCCGAGCAACTGTGGAGGTGTCACAAGTCCTCAGGCAATGTGGCGACGGCGTGCATAGAAATTCAAGTACCAGTTTCTTTCGAGCTAACTTGTACTTAACTTATCTAGGTGCTTTGTCCATTAGTTCTGCAAAGCACACAAAAATATTGCCCCCTTAAATCGTTTTTAATGCAAAGTGCGTGCTTGCTCCCACAGTCGCTGAATGGGAATATCTGAGCTTGCAGCGTGTGAGTCGGGAGGGAAGAGGGTGCAGCGCTGCCGGCTGAGTCAGTAACATTTGTCATTTATTGTGTGTTAGCCCGCATTGTTCCCGTGGGCAAAGGAGCGGCGGGGTGATGGCACTGTTAGTGTTCACGGGTACTTCAAACAGAAAAGCATCTATTCCCGAACAATCGATCTCGTTGATGCCTAATTGACTATCTAATAGCACCTACCAGGACATCAAAGGAGACGCTGAATAACCAAGTTAGCATTTCCAAAGGGAAGCAGCGGAGGGTACAAACAGCCATCAGCTGTCCCACCGGCCAGGAGCCCAGCCCGGGCCCTGCGGCTGCCTGTGGGCCTGGAATTCCTGGGGCCCCGTCTGAAACAGAGCAAACTGCCTTGTCTTGCCTGCACTTCTAGCAGTGTTAAAACCCCGTTCCTTACAGTGAGTTTACTTACCTCTGAAGGGCTGCTACACTTCCCCAGGCTCTCTCCTCCTGCCCACCTGTGCAGCTAAACATGTTTTTTGTGGGGTTTGAATGTTGGGGTCTTTTTGTTTTGGGTTTGTTGGGAGTTTTTTTCTTTCTCAGAATGGAGTGGGTGGGGTTGTAGCTGTTCTTACTGCATCCCTTATCATCTCCACTTGTCCAGTTTCGTCAAGAAGATATTGGAAAATCTGTGCTTTTCTCAAAGATAAATGGTATCTGCCTACGATGGAGCCACTATCCCAGATCTGGTGGCCTAATACATCAGCTCTCAATCTATGATAAGTGCTATGATAGTTTGGTCTGCATACTGGTTTGGGGGTTTTGTTTGGGTTTTTTTCCCATGGTCTTCTTACAGACATGGCTAGTAGATAGGAAGTTTGTGACATGAAGATTTGCCCAACTATGCTAGCAATTATTCCCCTTGAGAAGGACTATTTCTCTGTTGGCAAAGATATGTCCACTTTTTCTTATGTTTCCATGCAAAATCAGTGTGATGGTCTGCTGAAGGCCTTGGCACACCAACAGCATTCCTGTGCAGTACAAGTACTTCAGCATCTGGCAAAGGATGAGCATCCAGTGTCTCGTGCAGGAGATGCTGCAGCCTGAGTGATGGGCTGGACCTTCCTTAGGCAATACCTTCACGCTGTAGAGCTGTTGCAGTCCTGCCTGTTCTCACGGGTTTATATTCCATGTGTGCACAAAGCCCCAGATGAAATATTCCCAGGCATACCAGTGAGTGAAATCTACCATTTGTCCTTAGAAGCCTTATAGAGCTCACATGAGAAGAGCATTCTGTCCTGACAGCCGTATCTGTAATTATCACATCCTGGCATGAACCACTGCACTGAAATTCAGAGTATCATGCCTAGTTACAAGCGTGCATAAGTTTTCAGTACATTTCTTGAAGCAGCAAGCATGTTTCTTAGGGCTGTGAGGCTTGCATACAAATGCAGAAAAACAAGTATTTTGAAATGTGGTTTGGAGAAATGGGTCCTCTATGTTCTTAATATAACACATGTAAGAAAAATCCATCAATTTTTCAATATAATACCATATTCTGAAGTTCTGAGTATACAGAATTCTATAGGAAAATACATAATTTCCTCTGAAAACTTAGATTTATTTTTCATCATGTTTATGTATCATATTGATTGAATGCTGTAAAAATTTCAAGTGATACAAAAGAATCGAATGGAAGTAAATTTGTGTCTCATACGAGCCCCATATTACTGCAAGGTGAGGGGAAGATTTAACTGCAGCTGCAGGGCCTCTATCCACCCAGGGTCGTTAAAGATTTCAAGTTTCTCAAGCTGCCACCTCTTTCTAAGGGGAGCTACAATAGCCACATAACACCTTCCACACTTTTCCCATCTGTTCCAGGATTTTGAGGTCCACAGATGCAGCTACTTTCATCTGGAGTGGGGGGATCCTAGTGTTGGGTTTAAATATCTTGCTAAATAGGCAATTCAGATTGGAGTCTAATAAAAAAAAAATCAGTTTTCATTGACTTTCAGCAAACAGTGGGATGGGCCAGCTGCTTCCCTGCTTTCCCAAATGAGAGGAGGAAATGATAGCAGCTCTTCAGGGTTAATAATGGGTTTCTTCTATAAGACAGATGATGTATTAATGCTGTTCTGTTTAGGCAAAGCACTGAGTGGTCATCTCGTGTCTGGTTTAACTTTGGCAGTTGGGGATGAAGTGTCTCTCCTAGAGGGTAGTCCCTGAGTGTTTCTGTGTGCCCGGGTGAGGGGTCTGCAGGGCATGGGGGACCCAAGGCTCCCTGACTTGGCACAGGTTCCTTCTGCTGGAGAAGTGGTGAGGGAGGCTGCCCTGCTGGAAGCAGGGGGCATGCTGCTTGCTGGGTAGGGCTGTGCTCAGTTTAGGGGCTCCTGAATACCGATGGTTTTGGTGTATTGTCTCTAAACTTCTTTTTGGTGAGGTAGTCAGGCTCTGCAGATAGTACACACTGCTTTACCCAGGATGGTAGAACATGAGTTCCTCTGCTTGGGTTTGTCCACATATGGGGTTATTTGGAAATTGCTGTTCTGAAATAAAATGGGAGATAATATAGTGATGCATTTGCTTCAGAAAAAGAGGGACCAAACACAAGTGGAATAATTCAGGAATAGTTATTAAATCCTGAAGTTATTAAAATTGAGGTTCAGGCTCTTAGTTCGTTTAGGGAACAGTGAGTGACCTACCCCCGCTTGACTAAAATGTGTAAGTGTTCGTGTTACAGTGGTTTTGGTTGGGTCAGCGGCACTCACAGGTATGTGGTTCTGATCCAGGGTGGGAGTTCGATCTGCAGCTGTATTCAACTGCTTGGGCATTTGCGCTGGCTTGTGCATATCAGCCAATACGCCAGTATCGTGCCAGCAGTAGGTGAAACTCCTTTAGTGGCTGTGCCCAGCACTCCTCAAAGGGCAGGGAGATTTCTCTGTCGGGGCTGTGTCGAGGCAACAACAACCTTTCCCATCCCTGCCCTGAGGGGATGATGTTGCAAACAAAGCTTCAGGAGGCATCCAGCTCTTGGGCTCTGCGGGCTTGGTAAGGTGTTTGCATTGCTCAGGTGCCTGGGCTTTATCCCTCCCCCGGGGCCAGTGTGGGGATAAGCCGACTTTGTGGGATCGGGAGGGGTCGATAACCCTCTATCCATTCCCGCGGCCATGGAATTACGGGAACACCTGAGACAATGAAAATGAATAGCACGAATATGAGGGGTTTTTTTCCGAATTATTTTCGTAATAAAGTGGGGAGATGGTTTGGTTGGAGTTTGGCTGAGTTTTAGGGGTTTTTTAAAGAGAAAAAAACCCCTCACATCGCCCATGTGTGGGGGAATCTAGATTATTGCTGTGTTTTAGAAAGAAACAGACTTCTGCGCTGTTAGACCCAAGTTTATGGTGACCACTCCTTCTGGTGGTGCATCCGAGCAGGAACTCTGAGGGTTTCGGAATCCTCACTGAAACGGAGGTCCTATCGGTGCATTTACCCAGTTAGAGGGATTGGTGCTCGCTTCCATTCTCCTTTAGGCGAGGGTTAGGGTGGGAGTTATTCAAGTATCACTACTGCCGGTGTGCTCGTAATCGGTGTGGTATTTTTTACTAGCGTGACCAAAAGCCCGGTGAAGTTGAACATCAGGAGAACCTGGAGACGGGCTGAGCTGCCGAGATGCCCCTTTCCCCCACCCAACCAAGCTGTGCTGGGGGATGTCTTGGTATCCTCCGTGCATTACAAGGGCATCGTCCATCTCGGGAAGCGGCGTGTGGATTGGGGTAGTATGAAGTTGATGAGGTGCGAGCTCCGCTGCTCCACTTAGTGCTTTGATCACTAAACGACTGGGGAGATGGGTCGCGTTTTCTGGCTAGACAGACGGCGCCAAGTTCAAGCTGAGAAGGCCCGAGGCCCTGCTCACCCCCAGCCTGGCTCTGGCCCCGGGAGTGAGGGCTTAGCCTCGCGGATAGGGACTTCTTGATATTGGCCCCCCACGGCTTTTCCCAGGGAGGGAAAAGGACGGCGGGGCTGGCAGGCTCTACCCGAGGTTCCTTATCCCTCATCCCTGTCCCGGCCCCATGGGTGCGGGTCTCGGGGCTGGTTTCCGGCGTCTGCGCAATGTGGGACCCCTCGACTGAAAAGGGAGCGGCAAACCCGCGCTGCCACCGGCACCCACGGTGTCTTTAGACGCGTGTTTGCGGGGCTGGGGCTGCCCGTGCCCTGCCCTTCAGGGGAGAGGGGCAGCTTTGCACTTCAAGGGGGTCTCCCTGGCCCCGCAGACACGCTGGAGCCAAGGGCTGTAGACATTTGCCAGACGTGTGAACTTTCCTGCTCGCTGGTAGCTGTTATCTCTGCTCGATTCCCACTTTGATGTGTGTTCGCACTTACAAACGACCACCCCCGCCCCGGGACGGAGCGCTCATATAAGAGCTGGCCGAGGCCATGGGTCCCCCATCTCCTCACCGCCATGAACCAGGCCCAGATCCCTTCGGCAGAGACCAAGCCCCACGGGGTCAGGCCCCACATCTGCTGTGCGCCCCCTCCCCGCGCCCCCACCTCGCTGGGCAGTCCCATCCGCCTGGTCAGAGCCAAGCCCCGACGGGGCAGCCCCCAGCCGGGCCAGCCCGCGGACAGCGAGCCCTGCGAGGCGGAGCGGAGCCGAGCCGATCCCCGGGATATCACCGACCCCTGCCCGTCTGAGCCAGGTGGGTGAGGAGGGAACCGGCAGGGAGAAGAGGGGAGCGGGCGAGCGGGCGAGCGGGCTGGGGAAACACACCTGGCAGGGCCGAGGGGCGGCGGAGGCACTGTCCCAGCCGGGGCAGAGGCCTCACCGCCGCCCCCTTCTCCTCCCGTGCAGCCCCCGACGGCGGCTGGCTCAGCGCCGACGAGTCCTCGGGCTACGAGAGCGAGAGCGCGGGCGGGGAGCGCGCCGGGGCCGCGGCGGCGGGCGGGAACCGCGGGCGGCAGCGGCGGGCGCGCACGGCCTTCACCTCGGAGCAGGTCTGCCGCCTGGAGAAGACCTTCCAGCGCCAGAAGTACCTGGGGGCCACGGAGCGGAGGAAGCTGGCGGCTGCCCTGCAGCTCTCGGAGATCCAGGTTAGTCCCGCAGAAGGCGGATCCTTCGCGGCCCCGGCGGGCAGCGGCAGTCAGGGTCTGCGGTTCCGCATCGGTCTTTCCTGCGATGAAGAGGCTGAGTTTAACAGGGGTTGTGGGATCCCTCGGGGATTAACGAGTAACCACTCCGGGAAATTTGCGACACTTTCTATGTGAAGTTATCTAGGTTTTTTATTTCTTAGTGAGGTAAACTGTCCTGGATATACGGCAATCTGCGCAGACCATGCAGAGCTCCTATCTGGTCTTAAAGACTCTTAAGCGATTAATGCCAAATCCCCGAACGCAGCCACCCTTCCCTCTACATCCCGCAGGTCCTCTGCCCTCTGTTAAGTAGGGCAAAAGCATCAGTCCAGCTGTGTCAATTCCACCTGAAGCCGAATGGCAAAAGCAGCTGAGACACGGTTGTTCATAGTTCGCACATTATCTTTAGGCAAAGCCTCTGATTTATGTCCTGTGTCCCCTCCTTCTTCTTTTCGTTGCTTAGATCAAGACCTGGTTTCAGAACCGGAGGATGAAACTGAAGAGACAAATACAGGACCACCAGCACAGCCTCGTGTCCCCTGTTCCACTCTACAGCTACGCCCCGGGGACCTCGCCAGCTCTGTTTCAGGATGGTCTCCACTACTCCTTTGCTGCCCAGCACCAGAGACTCCTGCCTTTTACCCCGGTACCTGCTGTGCAGTTCGGCTTTTCCTTTCCCAGATATGACCCATCGCAAAGCACCTACCCCTTTATGGCAAATGAACTGCCCTACTACCATCAACACCTTCTTCCTCATCCTTCTTTCCATCCGGTTATTCAGAACAAAATGGACAAGCAATGCCACCCTTTATATGCATTATAGTGAAAAAGCAAAGGGGAAAAGTATTTTCTACTGTAATGTATTTCATGCTCAGAATCTCTTGCCTTGGAAGTATGTCTTTATTATTTTAAATTAAATGCGAAAATGAATAATTTTATATTTGATAATATTAATAAATCTAGTCTGAAATATGTTAGGTAGACGGTTTTCATTGCACATCCCCAGTTCTTCATAAATGTGTATGTATATAAATAAAATCTGAACAGAGCTGTATGTGTCAAGTCCATAAAAGGCTGCACTTGTGCAATGTAAACTGTGATGGTCACTTGTCCTCCTGTAAAGGTAATGGATTTAGATGTTTTCATACACTTTGTCTCACTTTCCCATCCTTCCACCAAGATTGTCTGTCTGCTGTTGAGTGTTTGGTAGCCTGGCCAGAAGCAACTGGACCCAGTTGCCCTGCACTGTGCTTTGAGATAAGTGCATCCAGGAGGAAGGATAAGCTGTTGGTGAGTTTCGATTCTGGATATAAATCAAACAGTACAAGTACAATCCCATCTTCCACGTGAAGGCAGCAGACGTAATAATCAAAATTTAATTAGTCAGCATGTCTTTAAACAGAAATAAAAGGGAATCAGGCCTTCATTGTGGAATTTTAAAGTTTAACAACTTCTAAAAAACTAGGCAAAAAAATTTGGGCATAATTTTGTCTGGTTCAAAGCTGTATCATTTGAATGGGATTGTAACCTGATAATTTGGCCTTTGTCTCACCATTAAATAACAATTATAATTGCATACTTTGCAATTTGCACTTTTTTAGCAAATTGATCTATTCCCTTTAAACATGTAAAGCGTTCAAATTTTGTTTTAGTAATCCTGAAATTTGTTGGGTTTTTTTAGTTCTTTCTGGGACTGGTGTTCACTCCTCCTAAAAGTGCTTCGTTAACACTTCCTTTTTCTTAGTCTAGATTTTAGTGAATTTTCATTAATTCACCTGAAAGGTCTTTTAAACAGATTACTTGATTGTTGCATTGTAGTCCAAATTTCCACCCTCCACCCTCTTAATTCAGGGAATCATCAAGAGTTTCGATTTAACAGCCTACGGGCTTCTCGCTTGTGAAAAAATTACTTGGAAGGCGTAAAGGGAATTTTCTGTAGAGTGTGTTCAAAGTGACCGAGAAATGCACAGGTTGTCTCTTCAGGTGCCGGGCTGTGTCACGGATCAGCACTGCCCTGGTGGGACACTGAGATGGGATGTGGTGGGGGAAATCCCTTCGAGTGTTTCCCAACTTCCCCTCCTCCCTATTGTCTACCAAACGGAATGGAGGGGGGAGGGTACACGGACATGGAGGGTGGAGGCAGAAGAGGAGAAAAGGGAATGCATGGCACAGAGCTATTGCAGGCCTTTTTTGTTCCCCTTGTGAGCAGAGGAAGGGAGGGTTTAGGTTTCTTTCTTGGTGGTGGTGGTTTTTTGTTTTGTGGCGATAATTTTTTCTCTCTATACAAGTAGTAAAAGTAGTCTAACCATCACCTAGCAAGCAAGTTAGATTGCTCTGGGTCGGGGAAGGAGATGTAGCTACACCTGCTGCAGCTGCTTTATGTAAGGTCTCTTGTTTCCCATAGTCTAAAGGTTTGGCTTTGCCATTTTTCCATAAAGCTGTTTCAGGAACAGCCCTAAGTGTTCCTAAGAGCAAGCCTAAACTAATTCTGCGGTTTAAAAATTAGGGAGGCTATCAAGTTACAGCTCAGCTTTTGGAAGTAAAAAGTGAATTTTTTTTGGAGTGTCCCAAGAAACCTGAATTGGTGAACAATTCGTTTTCGTAAGCAGATTTAAATTGCAAGTATGCTTGACATTGGCATCGACATACATGCTTGCCAGTTAATACCTTAGCCTCTTCTCTCTTCAACTGCATAAATGCAACAAGCCCATCAAAAAACAGGTGAGACCTCTTGAAGAATGGTGCAGAATATACACATAAAAGAGAACACTGAACAACTTATTCAGTTTTATTTTTTACCTTTGGTAGTATTTAAATTTAAATGCACTTGCTGTAGTTTACAAACGTTTCCTTAAAAACCACAATCAAGTAGAATGGACAAAGTTTTAAACACCATTGTCTATTAAATGACATAGTTATTATGTAAATTTCAGTGCAAACAGTACTGCACTTTTTTAGTGGAGATCCCCACATGATTATAGGTTATTTTCTGAAAAATTTTAGATAGGCAAAATTTATATAGAAATTTCCATACAGCATGGTGAAGTCTGTAAGAATAAAGAGAGATTTCATGTCCTCCATTTCCACTCTCAGTATAATTCTCTAATATGGGTAAATTACTTTCTCTGCTAATCAAACTTTTTTTATGTTAAAGAAAATAATTCAAAGAATTATCAATTTATTTAATATAACAAAATAAGTTAAATAGTTACTCTTAGAGATATTTGGCACTTCTTTTTTAGATTGCAGATAATCATTGACATTTTTAACAGGAAGGAAGGTCTGGTTGGAACATCAGTCTTTTATGTTCAGCAGTTAGAGTCACCGCTGGAAGCACAGAAGAGTAACAAGATAATCCTGGCCTGGGAGGCAATAGTAAAGCTGGACTTGGCAAAACCGGCTGAAGAGACTGATCTGGAACAGAAGGCAACAACAAGGCAGGGTTTGGCATAGCTGGGTGAAGGGAAACAGCAGACGTAGCAGAAACATTGACATCCATCCCATGAGGCTGGATAGATGTAGCTGTGTCTGGGTAACAATGATAGGGCAAAAATAAGCCCGAGAAAAGAGCTTCGATCCTGGCATCTTGAGTCTGGCGTTTGAACTTCATACGACGATTTTGAAACCAGGTTTTTATCTGAGGATAAGAAAAAAGAGTCAAGAACCAAACCATTTAACCCTTTTCCATGTAGTAATACACCCTGAAGGCAGACTTGTTGTCAAAATAACAGGATGCATTAACAGCAAAGGTGTAGGGCTAATAACGTCGGTCTATATTTAATGCAGAGTAATTGTCTTGACATGATGAGGAATCAAACTGTGAAGACTCCACAATCCATGGCAAGCCAATACTCAGATTTGGACCAGGGCTGTAACACAAGACTGGTGCAGAGGGGCTAAAAGGGCTGGCTAGGGATAGTTCTGTTCAAAAATCCTGCAATGAATCTGTCAAATAGATACATAACCATAAGAAAGAATTATCCTGAAAATTGAAGTTCTGGAGATTGTGGAAGTACTTTCACCCCCAGCGAAACTTCAGCTTTTGAACTTGCACTCACCATTTTCCATTTGCACCTTGTCTCTGGAGGACTGGGAGCTGCGATGCGCACGGCAGTGCCAGGCAAGGCAGGGCTGTCAGTCTTCTCAAGCCCGTTTGCTGCAGCGGGGCGAGGCTGGCGGGCAGCCCGGGCCGCCGCATCTGCAGGAGCTGTCACTGTCACTGCCCCGTCCCCGGTGACCGTGAGGTGCCTCCCACCCCCACGGGGCCCGTGTCCCGCCCAGGCGGAGGGCGAGGCCGTGCTCACCTGGCTCTGGGAGAGGTTCAGCACGGCGGCCAAGCGCCGCTTCTCGCCGGCGCGGATGTAGCGCTGCTCTCGGAAGCTGCGCTCCAGCTCCTGCAGCTGCGCGGCCGAGAACTTGGTGCGGGACCGGCCGGGCACGGTGCCGACAGACTCCGCTTCGTGCCCGGAGCTGCGGCGCTCGGCGGCCTCCCGGTCCCGGGGCGTGTCTGCGGGAGCAGACGGGGGCGCTTGAGGCGGGGACCCTTCGGGGCACCCTTTCCTCGGCGGGCCCCGGGCCCCGCGGGCGGTCACACGGTGGCGGCCGTGCCCCCGCGGCCGCCGCTGTGCGGGGGGACCCGGTGGGCACGGCCGGGACTCATCGGGCATCTCCGGGGCTCCGCCGCGGCTGCTCTGGGCCAGCCACTCTACCGAGAAGGGGCCCTTCTCCATATCCCCAGCCCTGCCGGCCCTCACTGGAGCCGCTCCGGACGCCGGGGCAAACATTTAAAGCGCGTTCCCCGGCGTGGTTTGAAAAGGCCCAAAGCATCAAATGAGGCCGGGGACAAAGGACCTTATTAAGAGGCGCTTTAATCTCCCCTTTCAGGTGATTGCTATATCCGCCTAATCTCCGAGCGCAGGAGTTTGCAGAACTCAGGCCTGCCTGACCTGGCGCCAAGTTCAGCGCGGAGCCGTCTCCTCACCACGTAGGTGCTGGGAATTGCATCACGGCGTGGGCTTCTTCACGCTGCCCGAGCTGCCCGCGGCCCCCGTGGTTTTCAGTCTTTATCTCCTGCTATGAAGGACGAGGATTCAGAAAGGACTGATAACATAGAAAGACAGGGAGAAGCCTCTTTTATGAGTCTGATTCCCAAATTTTGAGCACCTCTTGCCTGTTTGATGAAAGGCTTGAAAGAATCCCTTTTGCCTTTCTATCAGCAAAGGAAGTAGGGACGTGAGGTAGGAACAAGTAAGTAGTCCTCGTCAGATAGAAATCTTGAAGAAACACTGATACAGTATCTTGCCAATATGCCTGTAAGGAACTCAGTGCTCTTTATTAAGTCTGGGTAGGTAGAGGTTTTTTGAGCTTGGAGTTACTTGGAAACTGCAGAGTTAATTTTTTTTTTTTGTGCTGTCCATGAGGCAGAGTGCTGCAGTCAGGATTCTCATCTTCCTCTGAAGTCTTAAGTACGCTTGTTGACTCAGTTTATGTAGCATCAGAGATTTTAAGAAGTCTTCAGGGAGAGAATGGTTGAAACTAGAGCACAGCGGCATTAGCTTAGCAATTTCTTGGGTCATTTTCAGAAAATACGGTGGGAAGTTTTGAATAATTTGGGTTCATGCTTATGAATTTATTTAAGAATAAGATTAAGCAATGAGCGGTTATGTGTCAGGATATTGGACAGGGTAGGAAACCCTGAGAAAATGACTAGTTTACTTGAATTTATCTGTTCATGTCTTTAAACGCCATCTCCTTTCCCTGCATCCCAAGAAAGAAGTGTGTGCATTTCAAAGTAAACAGTTCTGATGTTCTTATGAAGTAGATCAAAGAAGAGGAGTGTAAACTCTGTTCAGCGGCAGTCTGTTCCAGGATGATTCAGATAAGGGTGAGAAAAGAACCACTTTTACGGTCTGAAGTGGGCCTGGGATGGCACAGTCCTTATCCTCTGCAAACACGGGCTAACACATTTACAGATTGTTTCAGTAAACAGTCACCGTTGCTTGAGTTTATACAGTCAGAGATAATGAAGCAGCTTCCACGCGGAGCGGAACATGTTTGAGACAACGTGCTAATTCCTAAACTTCAAAGAAATTCATGTCACCTATTATGAAGGGTGATGTATTTATAGCGAGCTGGCAGAAGTAAGGTAATGCTACACTCGCAGCTCTCTCTCTTCTTAGGTTTTCTATATTTCTCAGGTAGGAAAATTATTTTCTCCCATAAAACGCAATGGAATTTTGTTAGCTATGCTGAAGCATGACATATGTAAGAAATGTTTACACTCTGACTTTGAATATTCTTCATACATACATTTATCTGCTTTTACAAAGTCTTCTGTTCTTCTTGTAGTAAAAAGAAAAAAAACCAAAAACCTCCCTTGACTATCTACCTGAGCAGTCTGTTTTTCTTTTTTTTTTTTTTTCTTTTTTTTTTTTTTTTTAATAAACGTGACACTTCTAATAGGTGATCAGGTATGCTTCGAGGTAAAGAAATGACTTTGCAGACCAGACACTTAGGTTTTACAGAAAAGCTCTTCTGACTAAGCTAACAGGGACAGTAGTTGCATTGTCTTCATGTGCTTCTGATCCCACCCACAGCAATTTGCAGCTCTTAAAAGCATTTAAGATGTAAGCTGGAAGTTACAGGTTTCTTTTTAGTAAAAACCAATCCAAACGCAACCCAACACCACCACCCTTAGTTTCCATAATGTTATGGGAAAAACTACTGGGAAGTAATTCAGTGTTCAGGACGATTTGTCTGAAAGGGACCATTACAAATAAGGGACCATTATTTTTTAGTTAGCCTGTTTCCTAGTCCTAAAACACTGCAAATTAATCCTGGAGAAAGTAAAGCTTGGTCTGGAAAAATAAGTAGACAGTTTCTGAAGCGAATCCTTGTAATTTTAGTGTTACAGGCAACATCTAACCAGAAGGATTGTTATAGTAATGTTTCTAGTTGTTGATTATTATTGTGCTTATTTTAATAGATGCACAAATGTCTTGAAACAATGAAGTTTTTGCCACTATGATGGTAGTTTTAAAATTTGCATTTTAGCTTTAGTGAAACTTGTGAGTTTGGGGGTATTTTGGTTTTTTTATCCTGATATCATTGATCATGTTATTATCTGACTATATTGGAATAATTGATTACACAATTTCAGGAGAAAAGCCTTAATTTCAAAAGGCCCAGGAAGCTAATACAAAATTTTATTTTTCTCTTAGGAAAGCAGTCTTTCAGACTCATGCTATGGTTTAGCTTGTGAGGCTTCCTTCCTACTTTTTTCATGCAGAAAACCATGTACAGACATAAAATAAAAGTGACTCTGGTGGCTGTTTTAGACACTGGCTCTTTTATTTTAAACAGAAGTAGGTGATAAAATGACTAAACTTTCCTGGGCTGGCATGTGACTGCACTAAAAAAGATGCGTAGTGTTCTATTATGTTAGAAAATCAATACGCATTTTATTTTGTTTTTACTGGGTTTTGGTATTGTTAATGTGATTTTTTTTTCCCCTTGTAAGATCTTTCTGCTTTGTTTCCTTCGGTTGATATTTAAAATTTAGAGACTTGGGGTTTTATGGTGTGTGATTGATTGATTTTGGGGAGGTGCTGTCCTAATTAATAACAAATTTTATTTTTGTCAATTGTCATTTGACTTGCAACGTTAGAACTAAACAGGAAGCTCAAAAAAAATAGAAGTGTCAGTGGCTATGACGGTGATAAACAAAAATATACTTGAAATAAATTATTTTTTTTAAATGCTAATGTTCATGCCGTTGAGTGTTATTGTGATAATTTACCTAAGATACAGAGCATGGCTTGGGGCAAAGCTCCCATTAAAAGGACTTTGATGGAGTGATTGGATCTCATAAGCGACCATCACATGAGAGCAATTACAAGTCAAAAGGTAATTGCCGTGCGTTTCTGGTTAGCAATTAACATTCGTCAGAACCTGTGATGAAACATTTATCCCATTTTCCATTGATTATTAGCACTTTTTAGGAACACGTGGACTACAAAGCCCATGACGACCAAAACTTTGAATGTAAACGGTAATCTGTAAGTGTAGTGAAGGTGCAGCTGACACATTTTACTGCTGGCGTTTAATGACAGCTTTTCTTGACAGAGCCCTCAGTGAGAACGTCTGGTGACAGGTCTGGTGCTTTCTGTTGTCTATGTAAGTGTCCTGTTGAAATAACTTTATGGAGTGTCTCATAGTTGTTAATGTTTTTAGTCATCGCATCAGTTGTGAAGATAATTTCCTGCAAAGCTACGATTATTCTTTTGGTGTTAGTTTAAGCACAGAAAATATTAATGCACAGAAGCTGTAGCAGGATGTGACAGTATCCTAGCAATGAAAAACACCAGAGACAGGTTATTCAGTTATTTTAACAAACATTAAGGACATTCATCAGATAGAAATTAATGCAGTTTTTAACATTTCTATCTCATACAAAGGACATGCCTATCTAAATGAAACAGGCTGAGTAGTATTACTAGCTCTGCTGTTGGAAGGAATTTATTCACTCCTCCTCCTTCCCTCTTTCTGGCTATGCTTTTTCCCATATGCTCTGAGTTTAGGTGACCCTCTGATCTATCAAGGAGTCCATTTAGGTTTCTAAGCTAGCAGGAAACAGGGGGGAAAGAAAAAAAGAAAAGAAAATTACTTTTTTTAACAGCTTGGAGGTATACCCACTCACTGAAAGGCTGGATGAGCTCTTTAACTTGCACAGAGCAATACTTGAAGCATGGAAGGAAAGAGGAAGAAACAGGCTGATTCGTTCAGTAGTGAGTGGATTTGTTGCTTTATACGAGTAAATGCAGGTGTCTCTACAGCCAGCAGGTCAGTATAATTCCTCACTTTCTCCAAATGGGGAGACTACGGTAGAGCGAAGTGAGAACTGGAACTGGATTGATGTGCAGATGCAGATGTAACTCATTAGTAAATAAATATCGATTTTTGAATACAACTTCTACTTTCAGGGCTTCCTTTTTGCCATCTTCTCGAGCTGTTTGCCCTCTGCTCTTTGCTCCAGCGCTGCTTCAGCGCTGCTCCAGCCGGGTGTGGTTCGCTGGCCACCTCCCTCCCGGTGTCGCGGCCAGGAGGGGCCGGGCAGTGCTGGGGACAGGCTCGGTCGCCGCGCTGGCGCAGCGCCTTCCGCCGGGAATGCCTCATTCCCTGCTTCGGGAAGTGCTTTTCTTCCTTGAATTACATTATACGATAATGGACATCCCCTTCCCCTCACTGTAATGCAAAACAATACTTATTTTTTTAGAATTAAAATTCAAATACTGCTTAATCTTAATTTAACCCCCCTTGACATATTATACAGTATGAACAACAACAACAAAAAAAAACAACCAAAAAAAACCAACAAGAAAAAACAGGGCAATTTTGTTTAAAAAACTTGACCCATCTCATGGGAAACCTGTCCCTGACAGAAAAAATAAGTTGTTTGCTATGTCACTAGCCTTTCTTCATTGTAATTCTTCTTTATTTTATCTTTCCCCTCTTCACTTGATCTACAGCTTCCCATACCTATATTTGTGAGGTTTTGGTCCTGCAGAATGAAGAAGGAATATGGGGACAAAAAGTAATAATTTATCAGACTGAAAAGACTGAATTCAGACCACACTGTAATGCATATTCTATGAAGTAGATTTAAGATTGAATAATGCCAGAATGTTTTTACTTTTAACCCTGTGGTAGTTTGCGTAATAGTTACAAAGATTGCTTTTTAAAATAAATAAATAAATAAATCCACAATGTGGTTGCATATCAAAGCCGACTATCAATAATGGTAAAAGATGCATTTTACTGACAGGAATTAGCATTGTAACCCCAAATTCTGAAGGGGGTTGTACTATTGAAATGAATGGCTTGCAGAAAGAAAAGAGCTCAGAAAAAATCCCCTAAAGTCCCCAAATTCTTCTATCCTCGCAATACATCTTGTCTTCCAATATGCTCCATAAACATCCAGTCCTTCCTTTCCTTCACCTCTGCTCTTGTGAACCCTCTCTCCCGGGATTTGCCATTCCGTACCTGCTGCCTCTCCCCATCTCCGCCCGCTCGCTCCCGAGCGCCGGGCGCTGTCAGCAGGGGGAGCCCCGGGAGCGGAGCGGCCGCAGCTGAGGGAAAGGTTTGGGGAGATGCTGAATCTCAGCGGGTCCTCTCCGGGGGCTGTGTGAAATCTAATTGTCTGGTCCAAGTATTGAGAGATGGAAGAATTAGAGCTCACTAATTAAATTGAAGTAGCATTTGTTTACTAGAGCAAGAAACCCTCAGGTTAGTCCCACACTGAGCTATTTGAGGCCAGGTATTGAGTCAGGCATTCCATATTCTCTTTCTTCCCTCTCTGCACATGCATGGTGTGTAAATTCTCCTTCCTCCATCTATTACATATGCACGGTGTGTAAATTATCACTAAATTGCAGTTCTTCAATGAAAAAAAACCGTCATGAAATTAGCAAAGATAAATATATGAAGTAGTTTTGGTGGATTTTTTTTCCTGTTGGTTCTAGCATGCCTTTTTTTTTAACCCAAAACCAAGAATTTTCCTCTTTCTGTCTTTGGCGAGAATTAGCTGAGGCTTGGGAAATTAGCCTGAATTGGTCCAAGGTAATCAGCAGGAGGAGAAAGGGGTGAAAGACCGCTCCTTTTCAGTATCAGTGAGTTGTCAAATCTGCTCAATTTTTCATATAGAACAGCACCTTTCTTGTTCACATGGAGTAATGAAGCTGACCTATCGGCATCTTCAAAAAAAAATTTAAAAAAGAAAATTATGTGTTTGCTGGAATAGTATTTGAAGATTTATCTTAGTTTCAGTAACCAATGAATGTAAGTGTTCATAGCACAGTATGTTGCTGCTAACTGTATTGTGTTTTGTAGCAAAACCCCTGCATTTGGATGTACAGACCATGATCCCTTATTGCTTTTCCACTGTCACTTATGGCAGTGCTGACAGGTGGTGTTTAGAGAAGAATTAAGTTTGCAAGTGTCTGTGAGTCTTTGAAATAGGCAGAAATAAAGATTTTTCTCTAGGGCAAATCTGTCATGGGTATTTTGTGTTAGTCAAACTGGGTACAGGGGAGGGTAAATCCCTTATAGGATGGGATCATCCTGTCCTTACCTCCTAGGTTTATTGCTCCCACTTAAAATAATTATTTTTTAATGATAATTAGAGTGTATCTTGCACTGTGCCAAAAAAAAAGGGGTGGGGGGAAGGTCTCTCCACCCACACTTTAACCATGTCTTTTACTCTCCTTTCAGTCTTGTGCAGGAAGGTGTTTAAGCATAGGGTTGTGCTTTGTGTTTGAAAGATTAGGCACAAATGTATAGAGGTAAAAAACCCCTGTAAATTATCTGGGCTTCACTGTCCCATCTCTGTCCCACCCCTCCTCCAGATCTGCTTGCTCCGGTCTCAGTACCTGCTCAGGGTTTCAACATTTATGCTTCCTGTTGTGTCTTCACTTCACAGATGCTTACAGAGACTGGTGTTTGGAGTTTGAGAACCATTAGAGGGTTATGTTATGGCTTGGGAAGTTTCCACTTTAGCCGTGGAAGGTGGGATAAGTAACCAGTGGTGTTAGGAGGGAGAACTAGATTTGTTCTCCTTAAATAATTTTAAAAGCATTACAAAACCTCCAAAAAATCCAACAATCCCAAATCAAATAAAAATTCAAAATCATATAAAAGAAGTGTTTGTTTATCAGTTCATGTTGTTCAGTTCAGTCTTGCTGTTTGCTTTGCTGCTGCTATGGTTGATATTTGGCCTCCTGTTTTTATAGATTTCACTCCTAACTCGAACATTTTACTTGCTTCTATTTTTGGTAATGGGCGAGATGACATTATTATTTCTATCAGCTTTGAATTTTAACTGTGCATTCTGTGCCATAAAAAAAAAAAATAAAGAATCAGTTGTAGTCCTGCTGCATAGGGATCTGGGATTTGTTATAGGCTAAGTTTTACAAGAAACATATTAAGGTAAAATATACACTTTGCTGGTGCAATTGCTTTTTAAATTTTACATTAATGCGAAATTTCTGTGATATATGAGAAACTACATTATATGGGGGGTTGTCTCTTGCTTATTTATACTTTTGTTTGTTTTGTATGTATTTTTTCCACCTTTTGTGTAGTAATTCTGGGGGTTCATTTTGACTTTAATGACTATATATATGTTTAATTTTTTTTTATATTCAAAAAAATCCCTTATGAACTCTATTTACCATAAGCTTTGATATGAAATTGGTGAATAAAGATACGGTTGTGGGTGTAATTTTTTAATTGGCTTTTAATTTAAGAAAAAAGTGATATGTAAATAGAATAGTCCTCTGACACTATTAGAGATAGATGAAAAGCAACTTCTAAAATATTGATTTTATATTGAATAGTGTAGCACATCAATAATCACTGAGTAAAATGACTTGTAATGCACCTTGTTTAGCTCTTTCTGAGCCCACAGCTTTACAACACTTGTTAGAAACTGTGATGCAGTGTAACACAAACTTCTGATTTGTGACTGAATCATTAGATATTTATTTGACACGCATTATGTACAGTTACATTATTTCATAACAGCTGTATTTTTCCCCCCAGAATTGATATGACACATTGCTATTTAGAGTAAATGAAAGTAATTGAACAGAAACATAAAATCGTGTTTAATGACTGTTTTTCTACTAAATGAAATGAGCAAAGAGAGCTTCTATTTCCATTTCCAAGATACCTGTGGGCAAAAGAAAGAAAAAAAAATTAGTATATTTTTAATTTGATTTACTATTAACTGTGTTTTACAAGAGAAGACTTTGCAATTCCACACCTGCAGGCATTGTGTAAAAGGTACTTAGGATCTTAAAGGATAAAATCCTAAGAATAAGTGATGTATTACAAGACAACCCACCTAGGTGGCATTTGCATGATTGGGCTTTACACTCTTGAGTCAGCATTACCTGGATTCAGTGACAGCTGGTTCCCAGCACCTGTGAAACAGGGAGAAAGAGTGGCATTTTTGGCAGTTTGTGTGACTGCATTTCTGTTATTTTCAGTTGGAGGCTTATGGGAATACGGACTATAGAAGTAACTTATTAGCGATGCATGTGTTTTACATTAGACCAAGTGATATGTTTAATAATGTAGGTATTATAATTAATTAATAGTACATTATTAATGTAGAAGAAATGCTTAAAATATTGCTCTTGTAATAAATCAGGTTTTAAGAGGAAACCTACATTTAGCCATTACATCGGAGTAAATAGTGCCGGTATCTTTTAATGCAGGTTTTAAGGGTTAATTGGGAGTTTCATAAATTTACCTTTCATTTCTTCACACATCTGTTTTCTCTAAACATTCTACTGTTGCCTTTGTAACGCTGCTGGAGATGAGCGGTGAAGTATCTCATTTGCCCCATTTTCCCATGCCCTATACCTCTTTAGAAGCAATTCTCAAAGAAGTATATGCATAGGAAAAAGGAACAACGAGCCAGATCACGATCCACTCCTCTTGCGGCAAGAGTAAGCCTGGAATATAAATGTATATATTAGGAAGAATAAAAATGGTTTCTATTCTTTACACAGTAGCATTTCTTTTGAACTATAAGGCTGTTAAAAACTACTGCAGACTGAAACAGAGGTTGAAGTATGAGATAACCAACATTAATGCATAGGATTCAGCAGAGACTTAACAGTACTTAGTATGTTAAAAATGCATCAGTGCATATTTTTGAAATACGTACAAGAAAGTGTAGAGTTCTTAGGAAAAATGAAGTGTAGCTCTGTAGACTTGACCTGAAAATTAATTACAAGTTAGTAGCAATATCCCCTTTTCTATATATTGCACTACTGCACAAGATTTGAGGCTTTTACATTTAAGACCTGAGAAAATACTTATTTGAATTACTGAACAAATGCAGGAAAGAAGGAAAGAAAAAAGTCTATAAATTACAAAATGCGGCAAAATCATCACTACAAGCAGCAGTAAGTCTTACCTGGTTCGCTGTCTGATGCTTGAAGTGCAATAAGTTCGTTTCCATGAGAATTTATGCTTTGCACAAGACCTTGAAGAACTATGAACTATACAGTGTTACTGTTTTCTTAAGTGATAATCACTTTGCCCCTTGCCAAGGTATTTGCTGCACCTGCACATTGGGTACACAAAAACTGCTGCTGAAAACATGGGAAGTATCGCTCATGTGTTGGAGGAGTGCAATAGACAACAGGACTGATAGGAATAATTAAAGTGATGTCGTGAAATCTGTGCTGAGAATGAGAATTTATTGTCTGTGTTTTCTTTCACATACGTCAATGGTGTTTGGAAAGTGTAAATCTGTGAGAGGACCTTTTGTTCTCAAAGCCTGTGCTGTGTTTTCAGTCTAACCCACCCCCCTTTTCCCCAGCTCACTATTTTGAGAATCTCTATCAGTGTCCTTCACTTGCAAATACGACTTTACTGGGGAGATAGCAAGGTCTGTGTACAAGGCTTTCCTCTGCTTATCCAGGCACCAGTGAGGCTCCGTGCTGGATGCCAAGGCTGGGAAACATCTTTCACCATATTTAGTCCTATTTGCTAACAAATTCATTAACCATTTGCTTTCAAGTTGCTGTCTTTCCTTTACGACATTAATTACACTATAAAACTGCATCTCTTATGTAAAGATGTTCTGGTTTATATGTTAGAAGTCCAAAGTGATCAGCTAAAATTGTTTGAAGTGGTTCAAAGTAATTCAGAGAACTACAGTGTCACAAGCAGCCACAATACTAATTGTTACATGCTGTTGTTTATTCATAACTTTGGACGCTCCTGAAATTCATTGTGTGTTCTTTCAGTGTCTGAAGATCTCAAAGTTTCTTTAATTTCCTAAATTCCTAATTTTCCTTTTTTAACCTCAGTTTCTTCCTTTCTGTTTTTAGAGTCATTGCATTCTGATTTGTATACAGTACCTTGAATTTAAAAAAAATTCTGTTTTTCGGTTTAGGATGAATGTTTTCCTAGATTTTTACAAAAGTACAATTGATTCTTTCAGTTTTTCTTCAGGTTCTGTGCTTGTGAAGCCATCCCAGTTGTGACCTGAAGCAAGTACTTTGTTTTGTGATTTTTAATATGCAATGCTTGCTTCAACTCTGCTGGGCTTTCTGCCTTCAATCAGACAGCTATATCACCTGGAAAGAGAAAAATTGCACAAAACCAGAAAGTGTTCAGAGCTGTGAACACTTTCTGTGAACGCATTTCAACAGCTGTTCATATAATAGGTGTTCAAGAGAAATTGTCAGTTTTGGTTTTGCTGTGTGGTGTTCTGAGGGAGAGAGAGAGAGAGAAGGTTGTTTGTTTCTTTCTTGTTTGTTTTCCTGGGGAGTTGAATACTAAATTGCTGGGTTTGCAGCTGGAATGCAGATGCTGTTTAAGCTCTAGTCCTGAGTTCTAGGTAGGCCATCTAATGCCATTAGAGGGTGTGTGAAGCTCTGGTTAAGGGCTGTATCCACAGAAAACCATAATGAACTCTGGTGTGGGGTCTGATGGTTCTGGTAAGGGTCCTCACTGAGAGTAAGATTGTTCACTTGTGTGTGAAGGAGCGGTCTCTTCATTTTTCTGGTTTATATTTGCTATTATTTATTTGTGGATTTGGAAAGGACCTGCTACAGGTGACTGGTAATGTATTAATCTTTCTTTAGAACACAGTCAAAGCTGGTTTTGATTTGGATTGCAGAATCAAACCTTTGTTAAACTATGTTTTATTCAGAAATACAAATGAGTTGTATTTGACAAAATACAAATGAGTTTGTAATTTGTAATTGAAATACAATTTTGAAATTTTAGAAAAAAAATTTTAAAACCACACCAGTCAATCTTCTGCCTTTGACGTTGAATACAAAATGGTGACAAAATCCTTTTTAACCTCGAGGCATGTTTTCTGAAATGTACTCCATTCAGGCACCCCTCTGAAGGCCACATAAAGCTGGTAGCTAGTGTAAAATAAATAGCCTGAAATTTTAATGCGCTCAAGAATTGATGTTCCAAATATTTTTTGTGCTGTATGAGTAATTTGATATCATAAATATTTAACAACTGCTTCCTATAAAAAGACTCATGCAAGCTTCATGAAACTGCTTTCGAACCAGAGAGGATAAAACTAAATTTCTTTTAAAAGCCCCCAAAACAACAACTCAGGCCACCCCCCATCCTTCACCATCCCAGTGCACTTGTTATTAATTTACTGATCACTGCCTTGGGGAAGAGAGAGACCTTGGCATATTTAAACTGATATTTAAAATCTAGTGGTCTTAGAACATTCTCAATTGCATGTAGCTGCCAACTTTTGAGCACTCAGTTTGAACATCCCCTTTCAAATTTTAAAAGCTGTTCTAGACTGCTCCTCAAAAACACTTGTAACCTGTCCTTCCATGAATGATTGCTGCAGAGTAGATGCAGACAGAAGGGAAAGATAACTGGGCTGTAACACAGAGATGTGGGTGAAAGCTCTAGATTTATCTTCCCTCAGCTGCATGATTTATAATATTTGAATTGTAGCTTTGAAAGAGAATAGGTTGGAATGCAATTCATTGGACCTGTGTGGCAGCTTAGAAAAGTATGATTAGGTTGAAGGCATAGTTTGCAGGAAGTTGTAGTAGCAGTTTGAGAGATCACTATTACAAGATGCTGTTTACAATCAAACTAAGCTCAGATTTGTAGAATAGTATTTCTCAAAAAACTTTGGATATGACAAAGTCAGGCCTTTTCTATTGAATTTCTCACACATTTTAAATGTAGAAATGGTGTTTGTTAGACCGTCTACCATAGCATCTGAATTAAAACTGGAAGACTCATTCATAATTGCACATTCTGTGTAATGACCAAAAGGAGGAAGACCAGAAATGGAGTTACTGTTGGTGTATTATGAATATAGACTGAGGAAAACTGTGAACTGGAATGGCATCTACCAGCCTACAGTGCCGGCTTTCAAAATGGAACATACACATGCACACTCTGGTATAAATGGTTTCTTCTTACATTTAAGTTTTATATTTTCCTTAAAGTTTATTTTCTTGGACCAATGGACCGTTTCTAAGCAACAACATGATGACAGTCATAGGTGCATTTTCAGACAGTTGATGTGTAAGGATGCTTGGTGTCCACAATGAATCTGACATTCTTGAAGAGTATATGGTTGGTACATTTTTATGGATATAAGTGTGAGTTCAGTAAGTTTCTGTCTTTTGATTATATTCCTTCATAGTGCTTATCATAGTTAAATGCACATTCTGAAAATAGCTTTAAAAACATTCTGAAGAATGGATGTTGTTGTATTCTAAAAGTGCTTTGGGTTGCAGTGGCCTGAGTTGGGATTTGTCTAAGGACTAAGGTATAAGCACTTTGTGGTGTAGGGATGTTTTTTGCTTTCCAGGCCTTCCATACACAATCAGTACCTGTACCAATCTCCTTTTATTCATTACTGAGAAGTTGATTTGTGCCTCTGCTTAACCAAGGATGACAGCATTCGTTGTTACTTTTTCAAACAAGAATCTTTTTCTTTCCACTCTACAGCAAGGCTTTGCTCATACATCTACAAAGATTTTTTTATTTGCTTTCCAGAAATCTTTTGTTAAAAATCACCTTTTGCACAGTACCTACAAGAGCCATCTTGATAGGTTGCTGTGGGACTGATCATATTGCTCATCATGCTGACTAATTTGTCAGCACTAATTAGTGAGGCTAATTGTCTTGTTGTTTTAGCCTCCCCCCATCTTCTGTTTAGTACTTCACTGTATGGAGCAAGGATTATATTTTTTTTCATTCTATATTTTATAGAACCCATTCAAGGCCTTTCTCTCTAATGATGAACTGCTCTTAATGAAACTACAGCCCTACATTGCCCTGTGTGAGTCACTAAACAAAAATCAACACACAACCTCTTGATAGGTGACCGGGGAAGCTGAAGGGCTTTGCAGACAAAACTGCTGAATTTAAATTATGTTCTAAGTTATTAGTTTATTCTGTAATACAACATACTTACCTGGACAAACATATAATTAAATTATTGTTATTTGTAGCATTTGTGGTAAACTTTAAAATGGAAAGCATGACTAAAGGTACTGAATACATAATATTTATATATAATGCTTCGGAAGTTTCATATAATAATGATCAGATCAGGTTCACTTTATTTTGTGAATGTAAAGTACTTTACTGTTTGGTGCTTAAAGTCTTTGATGTTTAGCTTAAAAGTACGACCACTGCAAATTCATTTCAGGAAAATGTAGTGAATGCATAAAACCATCAGTGAGTGATCCTTACAAAAAATGTTCATTTGCACAAAATCCCTGTATAGAACATTATATAAGCAGAAGAGAATGAGCATTCTTGTTTGCAAATGCCAAGTTATAATTTTGTAACAAGATGCTATTCTATTTTCTTTTCTTTCTTTTTTTTTTTTTTCAATTAAATTGCCTTAAAATGAAGATGCATGAAATGTGAGCAGATAGTTGAAGCATAAATTATAAAAACTATGTAGCTGTCAGGAATGGTAATGGTCAAAGCTGCTGGAAAGAAAGCATGCATGTTTTGTCTGGAAGAATGAAGCTGACAAATATCTTAACTGCTAAAAGAACACAAGATATAGTAGTTGGCCTTCAAAAGTGTTTTTTCTGAGCTAAGTCATGTGAACAAAGTTGTTTGTATGCAAACTGCAGGAAGCAGCTTATGAAAATCAACTGGAATAAACTCATAGTCAGAGATCTGATTCAGTGTCCACTGAAGTCAGTGAAAGATTCCCAGCAAAAACACTGGAACCTCAAAATCTTTGGGGTGTTTTCTCTCCATTTGTTCTGAGGGATATATGGAGTGCCAGTATTTTACACATCAAAGCTGAAACCCTGCTTAACTGTACAGATGCACCAGAATTCCAGCACAACTAGTAGAATTATTGGTTTTTTAAATGAAGATATTTGATCTGATGATATTTAAGTTCCACTTGATTTATATTAACTAATACAAGCATATCTTGAAACTACCCTAAAAAGATTTTCCTATCTTTCAATTGCCTCTTGCTCTTCTATTAAAGGAGGAAAGGCTCCTATTCTTTCCAATATTTGATTTGGGATCAATTTTTTTCTTCCCTGCAAGTGTGGTTTTACTCTCTTTTCTTCTTTCAAAGTACTGTTTAGCTATGTGTTTGGAGGGTGATCTACTGGTAGGACTTGAACACACACAGTTATACTTTTCACTTACGTGGTACAGAGTTGTCTTAAACTGCAGATCGCTCTGGGCTACCAAAAATAATTGGTTTCAATTTTGCACATCAGGGCAGGCTAAATTTGAACCATTTCTGGTGTGCTGATGCTGTCACTCTCTCCCTTGCAAGTGATGTTTCTGAACTAAAATGCGATGCTCCATTATGCATCTATTAATTGATCCATCTCCAGTGTGTGATAAAGAGTGCAAGATGCTTTTGCATGGAGGTGTCTTCCCCAGGGTATCAGGGAGGAAACAAGCTGAACAAACAAGTTGATGACAATTCCCTCCTGTCCTCAGCAGGACAAACAACTTGTTTCACAGTTCCCTGGAAAGGATTGTTGAGCTTATAGTAATGTTATGACTGGGGATAAGCTGCCCCAAGCCTTTTAATCTCTGCCAGATATGTAGAGTATAATGAACATTCCACAAAAGGGCTTTGCATTTCTGGCCTCTCATATCTGAACTGTGTATTCCTATATGACTCGAGTGGGTCACTCCAATTAGTTCAGCAGTGTAGTATACTCTAATATAATTTGCATTTTAAGTCCCTGAAGACTGACTGACTTTGAGGAAAAAAAGCTGTGTTTAAAGATGAGCATTGGTAGAAGTATTTGAAATATTGTCACCTTGTTTTTCACTAGAAAGGAGCATGTAGAGCAGTTTCTAAAATTCTTCTCAATTTATTTTTGCTTGCAGGTGACCGTGCTCTCTTCATTCATTGTGCTTCATTAGTACATTAATTGAAGCACTAATGCATTCAGTATAATACTGGGAATCCAGCATGTTCAAAGATAAACCTGTTGTTCAACTTTGTGGAAGTGTAGAGGAAGATGTTGATAGAAGATAGGGTAATTAAGGTAAATCCTTAATTGGTCAGTTCTGAATCTCTCTGAAGGTTCTGTTTCTTGACATCAGCAGAGAAAATCTTAATAGAGCACTGCTACCTCTTTGCTTTTCCACTGAGTCCCAGCCACATGCCACGGTTGCTTATTCTGTGCTGATTCTGGCTTTTGGTGTTCTTCTTCATAGGCTAGTTCAACTCACTATTTAGTTTTCAACAGGGGATTAATTAAAAACAGAAAAAGTGGAAATAGTTTCCCCATTTCCATAAAAGCAAGAAAGCAAGATTTGCTGGCCTGACTGCAGCACCATACCCTCAAAGTGTAAAAATCCAGAACTGCAGGAATTTTTCTGTGCCTTGTCTCAGAATGGTGTTACTGCTGTGTGCCACTTCCACAGACCAGGTTTTGTCTCCACTCCAATTTAAAATTGATACAGTTTTGTAAAAAGAATGCATTTCAGATGTGGAAAAATCTTTCACCTGTAAATACATGTATCGGCTTGTAAGACTTCAAGTACTTGAAGCATTTTCCTGACTGATGGGTAAATGGCAGTAGCACTTCTGAACAATCTGTTAGCCTCAAGTGTAAAGTATCTCCTGCATCTCCTGTAGACAGATTCCCCAGCTGATGTGAATGAGTAAAGATTTGTGGGGTGAAATTATGTTGATTCACAGCAGTAGGCCTTAAAGGTTTTGTGCTGTTAAACAAAAGTTCATATTTTAATATTTAGGAACTTGTTCTTTCGTTTAAATTTGAATCTATTAATTTTGTAAACAACTAAGCTGACTGTATCCAAAAGCTTCACAGCCCCCAAATTAACCAACTTTACATGTTTACACTTTGAAGTATAGTCTTATTTCAGTAGAATTAATGTGAGTAATGCAAGGAATGGAACACTTTTTGAAAGAAAAGTAAAACTTTAATTATTATACAGTTAATTTATATCTTAGTGTTTGACATTGTGACCAAGAGATTTTTATTTTCCTCCAATCGATTATACAGCCACAGGAGGAAATACTTTTGATCAGGTTCAAGCAAATCCTCTTCAATTTTAATTACTCTGAAACAGAAATGGAGACAATACAGCAGCTTGCCCTACAATGTTGCCACTGAAGGTATACAACATTCTCAGCAATCTCACTAACAAGAAGCAGACAATGTTTTTTCTACATCCTTTGAAGTATCAATATTACCTTTAGAAATATAACAGACAAATTCAAACACTGGCCTTGGCAAAATATGAAAACTTCATTTAGCATGGGTACCAGTTACTGATATCAAAGAAGCTGGGAAAAAAATTAGTGAGGAGACAGAATTATCTGCTTACCCTGCCAGAGGGAGTAACAGCAAAATTAACCTTGAAAACTGTTTGGAGAGCATTCTTGTGAAAACAGTATGACACAATGTTGAAGTTATGGATATGAAGAGGTCAACAGTTCTTAACTGATTGTGGGCAGTTGCATTTTACTTATTGTGCTTTTGAAATAATGTTCCAGCAGTCCTGTTTGTTCTAAAATTTCTGAGTACAAATACAGTTTACTCATATTTTCTGTAGTCTGACAGAAAGATTTGTTCAATTACTATATTGTTGACCCGTGTTCTACAAGCAAAGTTCCATTCAGGTATTTAATTTGAACATGACAAAAATACAGCATCCCAATCTTAGCCAGGCTTAAAATTCTTGCTTCAGGCTCAGTTTCAGATAGTCAGCAAAATAAAATAATTAAGTGAAGTAAGAATAAAATTCATACTTGTTCCATATGTTTGAAGACTGTTTTCTACTTGTAGCTGAAACCTGCTGCAAAACGGTCAAACACGCTTTCCGTTTATGATGATTAGAATTTATATTTCAGGACATGAGATTTTGTTAACATTATATTTAGTTCACTAGGGCATACTAACTTGGACATATTTGCTGTAGACTTCTCGCTAATATTTGGTGGTTGTGATAAACAGTCTTCTAGTCTGCTTTTGAGGAACACTTTTTTTTTTAATGTCTGTTCTTTCAGAAAGAGTGTGCTCTAGGGCATAATTTTGGTGCCATCATTGTATGTTTTCAGATCTTAGTTTAAATATGGTTATGCAATAATTTATGTATGCAGTATCATGGGATAATTGTTATACTAAAACTAAAATAGGCCAGGAAGCATTGCATTTCTGCTTTCAAAACAGAGAATTTTAGCAAGTACTAGCTGAATTGCACCCCAGAATTTCCTCAGTCATCAGTGACAACCTCTCTTCCCACACCTGTAGAGTGGATGGACAGCAGGGTGGGGACTGTGGGAGAAAAGTATTCCCCACTGCAAGTAAAGATCAAGTTCTTGACCACCTGAGGCATGAGATGCATCCCAGAGTCCTGAGGGAATCAGTTGGTGTAGTTGTCAATCCCGTCTCCATGATATTTGAAAGGTCATGGCAGTCAAGTGAAGTCCCAGGTGACTGGAAAAGGGGAAACATTGTACTCATCTTTAAAAAGGGTAGAAAGGGAGATCCTGGGAACTATTGGCCTGTCAGCATCACCTCTGTGCCTGGGAAGATCATGGAACAGATCCTCCTAGAAGCTCTGCTAAGGCACATGGAGGACAGGGGGAAGATTTGGGACAGCCATCACGGCTTCACCAAGGGCAAGTCCTGCCTGACCAACCCAGGGGCCTTCCATGATGGAGGGATACGTCAGAGGGCAAAGGAAAGGCTTTGTCTGGACTTCTGTAAAGCCTTCAACACAGTCTCCCACAACATCCTTCTCTCTAAATTGGAGAGAGATGGATTTGATAATTAGACTCTTTGATGGATGAGGAATTGGCTAGACAGTCACATCTAGAGTGTCGTGGTCAAAGTCTCAGCCTCCCAGTGGACATCAGTGACAAATGATGTTCCTCTGGGGTCTGTACTGGGACCAGTGCTATTTAATATCTTCATTAATGACATAGATGAAGGGATTGAGTGCACCCTCAGCAAATTTGCAGCAGACACCAAGCTGGATGGTGCGGTTGACACTCCTGAAAGATGGGATGACATCCAGAGGGACCTGAACAAGCTTGAGAAGTGGGCTGTGGGAATCTCATGGTGTTTATTAAGACCAGCTGCAAGGTGCTGCACCTGTGTTGGAAAAACCCCCTGTATCAATCCAGGCTGGGGGATGAGCAGAATGAGAGCAGCCCTGCCCAGAGGGACTTGGGAGTGCTGGTGGGTGAGAGGCTGGACATCACCCAGCAATGAGCGCTGGCAGCCCAGAAAGCCAAATGTGTCCTGGGCTGCATCCAAAGCACCACGGGCAGCAGGTCAGGGAGATTCTGTCCCTCTGCTCTGCTCTGGTGAGACTCCACCTGCAGTGCTGCATCCAGCTCTGGGGTCCTCAGCACAGGAAGGACATGGACCTGTTGGATCAAGTCCAGAGGAGGCCACAAAGATGATGAGAGGAATATCTCTCTGGAACATCTCTCCTATGAGGAATGACTGAGAAAGTTGGAATTGTTCAGCTGGAGAAGAGAAGGCTCCAGAGAAATCTTGCAGTCTTTCAGTACTTGAAGTGGTGCCCACAAGAAAGATGGGGACAAACTTCTTAGCAGGACCTGTTTTGATAGGACAAGAGGTGATGCTTTTAAACTGAAGGGGTGTCATTTTAGACCAGATATAAGAAATAAGTATTTAACAATGAAGGTGTAGAAACACTGGCCCAGGTTGCTCAGAGAGGTGGCAGATAGCCCATCCTTGGTAACATTCAAAGTCAGGCGGGATGGGGCTCTGGGCCACCTGATCTGGTTGGAGATGTCAGTGCTCCTTGCAGGGGATGTGGACTAGATGGCCTTTGCAAGGTCCCTTCCAGCTCAAACTGTTCTATCATTCTATGATTTAAATAGCCTTTACCAGGAAAAGATCATAGTAAAGAGCGTGCAAGCAGAAAGACAAAAAAGGGCAAGACAAAGCGAAGTGAAAATGTCTGGATCTCATATTTAACCAGGGAAGCATTAGATAAACTAGAAGGTACTTTATGTGTTCATGAAGGGGACTGTGACGTGAAGGTAAAGAATGGGAATTGTTATTAATAAGTGCATGAGAATAAATGCATTTTATATTTATATTTTGACTTTCCTGATGCTTTGAGACATATATTCTGTCCCTTTTTATCAGCATGACCCCTGCAGTGGCATGAGGTCAGATGGAAATGGATGGACATCAGGAAAAGGCTATGGCTCTCCTGAATGAAAACATATGTATTTCTAGTAGATCTAAAGAGGCCAAGATTTTGCTACAGTCCTCCAAATAGATTTGTTCTGATTTTACTGTATTTCATGCACCTGAACACAGGGTTCTCCTGATACTTCTGTAGCTATACACACAGACAATTTTTAGTTTTGCTTTGAGTGACTCCCCTAAGTACTACCAGGTATATGGCTCATGTGTCCCAAAGATTCATCCAGTGCAGGATTGTACAGTGGTCTATTCTTCTGTCAATAGATGAATTGTGACAGACTTCTATGTCTTTGTAGCAGAATCGTGAGCTCCTAAAACAAAGAAAACAAATAATCTATTTCAGATTGTGAACAAGTGTAATCCATGTCTAGCAGTATCTCTTGCTGAGACTATGTCAAAGCAGCCTCTGTACCATCTGCAACAACTTTGTTTTGAGAGAGACTGAGAAACAGGAAAAAGAAAAATATTTTCCTTCTGTGCAGTAAGCATTCACTCTTTAAAAGTGATTTCAAATCTTAACTCTTTATGCCAAGTTCTGAAGTACTTTGGGTGATGCAAGTGTGTCATAAACATATCAGAAAAACATTGAACACTATTTTGGCTAGTGAAAGTAAGACAGAGTAACTATTAAAAATGGTTTCCTGAATATAAGGATTTTTTTTCAGTCTATGCAGGGTTTAAAGGGCTTTCAATATTTTATATCTTCCCTCTTTTTTTTTTTTTTATTTCTGTGGATGTTTTCACCAAATTTACCTTGAAAATAGTTTATTCACAGAAAATGAAATTTCTTTTTTAGTGTGGGTGTGTGGGAGGGTGTGTTTGTGTGTATATATATATATATATTTTTTTTTTTTTAAATATTCCAGTAAAAACAAGAATTTGAAGCTTGTCAGAATGTATATAAACCAGAACTTTGATAACTCTGACTTTTTCTTTGTGGTGAAAAGTTTTCCTTTTTTTTCAGAAAGGACTTATTACATGGAAAGTAATTTCATTCACCCAAGGAATATCAAAAGCTATTTATTTTATGCCCTTCCTTCCCAGCAATTGCAAAACACTTATCAAATGGAGCTCTGAAATCAGGTGAAATGCAGGGCTACACAAAAAATGACCAGGATTACTGTCTAAAAATTGCTCATTTAAATTGTAATATCAACATTTTCATTTTCAAATCTATAGCCAGAAAATGCATCTTACCAGAAAATGTAGGGAATAGATTTGTATCATCTTGTTAGAATGAATTTTCTGTGCAGATGTTAAGCCTTAGGAAAAAAACCTCTTGGGATTAATCTACTTTCCTGCCTCAGTTAAGATCTGGCTTAATACAGTTTCCTCTTCCCTCTTATGAATACACTGCAAAGTGTTCTGAAACTTATAAAGTATGATTTTTGTTTTGAAGCAAAACATTGTAAATGAGAAGGAATTCATGGAACTCGAGACAACAAGAAGCTTTAGAAGGTTTAATAGGAGGTGATCACTTTGCAGGCTCTTACGTTTTACCTCGTTACCTCTGCTGTTGATCCTACTAATTTTGTTTTACTGTAGTTTTCCCCTCAAAATATTACCTCATTTTGACTGAAATGTCAAAAGATGGGACCCTTATTTTTCTTGGTAATCCCTCGCCCCTCTCCTCCACTATGATTAATCACCTTGCATTCCTTTTTCTACTTCTGCTGGTTCTTGTTAGGCTATTCCTTAGGAATGAGATAATTCTCTATTATCTAGTATTTTCTCCTCATGAAGATACTTTGTATCACTCTGTGAGACCGAAGCCCAAACAGCTCCTCTGAAGCTGAGTTACAGCAAAAACACGTGAAAAACTGCTGATCTCTGGTAGCTGCAAAGTTGAAATACAAACCACAATCAACACTTACTTTCAAACTTTTCAGTATAAACCTTGTTTTTTGTTCTTTTCACAGGAGATTGCTTTTCATTGAAAACACAAGGATTTCAGTATTTTATCCTATTCCAATAATCAGGAGTTTAATGGTCTACTTCTGACATTGTCTTATGTAACATACTTGTTGATAGAAATGAAATTATGAATTCAGAAATGATGAAAGTATTAATTCTGAATAATAATTTCTTTTAACTACTGCCCAGGAGGGTAAAATGGACACCTATGGAAGGTGATAATGTATAGCTCTTTCTAAACAGTTATTTAGATAGGAAATCATTTAAACATAGAGTTCTCGGAGTGCTTTGGTCTTGATTTTGATTTGGGCCTTAGCCTTGTTTCCAGTGTTGAGAAGGAGTGTTTGTGTGTAGCTAATTACAAAGGCAGTGATTTCATCATTCAGGTGAGTGTTCTAAGATTTTGATCCAGCCAGTTAATTTTATATTTTTTTCAGATTCAGTTTGCCAGGTGACCTTGCTCAGTGAAATATTTGCAACCTGCTGTTTTCAGCCTTGTTTCATTTAGATGTACAGACACCTGAATTTTAAGAGAAAACTGCCTTTATGGACATTAGATGAATTAGCAGCTGTCCAGAATTTCTCAATGTCTTAGTTTACCTCTCATGAAGAAAGAGTAGATCGGAGGGAAAAAAAAAATGTAGGCAAGAAAAAACACCTGTTTTTTGGGTGATTTTCTCTGAGTAATATACGCAGAGAAGTGGTCAGTATTTCAAAGAGCATTTATAGAGGGTGCTTCTCTTGTGGTATCCGTTATGGCCACTGTAAGAGAGGAGGAGGCTGCTCTGCTGAATATTTATCAACTGTTTAATTTATTTCACTTTTGGTTTTGCCAGAAGTCAGACTTCAGAATCTTTTTTACACCAAAATTCTTCACAGTCCTTTAGTGGTTTTTGCTGCCCAGTAGTGTCTGACTGCACAAAGGAAATAGTTCACTCATCCTGTTCCGGGACAGGTTTGCATTAACACTGTGGCAGGCTGCACAGAGAACTTGAACAGACTGTCCTTGGATGTTTTTCAATAACTAAAGGGATAAAACTACAGGTAATTTCATCTGACCTCAAAGCTGACCCTGCTTTGAGCAGAAAGACCTGGTTACATCTGTTCCACCTGGAAGCTGATCTTTTTTGGAATGGGCTTGATGCATTTTATGGATCTGGCTGTAACACTGAACTATATCTGGAGGAGTAAAAGGGGCCAGTTCAAGATTGTTCCACCACAATGACCCCAGCTGAGCTTGCCAGATCATTTTCAACAGTGCAGTGAGAACTGGTAAGGGTTTGGAGGAGAGTGAGTTATGGCTTGACCCAGACATGGTCACTGCAGAGCTGATGTGTTTGGCCTGGTTCAATATCCTACTGCTGCACATCCTCAGCTTTGTAGCTGAACAGTCAAACTGCAGCTCTAATGTTGCAAGCTCAAAACTTTTTCCTAAGTGTAAAATTTAATAAAATGAGAAAAAGCAAACATGACTATCCCTTTTAATTTTGAGCATTTTACTTCCAAACTGGAACATAACTCACAACATTTAATCCCTTTTCCTTCTGCAATTGCTATGTAGATGTTTGCTTAAAAAAATCATATCTATAACAACAAAAAAATTTCCATGTACCTTGTGCTACTACTTTTTCAATATATGAAGACACATAGCCAACTGTCATAAAGCAAAATATTTATTGCGGTTTTAATTCATTTTTATGAGATATTATAAAGATTGATTATAGTGGGTATATTATTGCTGAATTTTATCATTTCATATGCTGTTATTTTATAATTTCTGGCCTATTGTCTTTATAGGGGCATAGTTATAATATATTTGCCTCTATTACAGCAAATAATGGATCAGTTTAATGAGATTATACTGTTTTTTAAACTCGACATTTAGCTCAGTCTTGCTTTTTCAATTAATCACTATATGATAATCTTTTTCAGCTAAATTTCTTCAATTATCATTACAATGAAATAATTTTACATGCTGCTGATGTCTGCTATTGAAACTTTCAAGCTGTTAGCCTCAGATATTTCCCAGTTGCAGGAAAGGTTAGGAATAGGGTGAGCTAATACTCCCCACTAACCTCCTAGTGGTCCTTCTGACAAATGATGGTCCAATTCTATCTTCCAGCTTCTCTATTCTGCCATTCTGTCCATAAATGAAGAAAGAAATGGCATGAAAGTGAGAATACTGAGAGGAAAACAGGTTTTTCTAATTCTGAGGGAGACTGCAATTTAGTGGCAAGCTAAACCAGTATGATTGACTAGCCTGGCTTCTTGAAGTGCCTTGATCAAGCATCTCTGCCACTTCACTAGGTCAGGTTCAGCATGGCTTGTTTCACTTTTTTTTTAAGCAATGTAACCCAGTAAAGTATGTCAGTGACAATGAAAAAATGTCTTTTATTCATGACAGTACCCTGGTTGAACAAGCACCAGAACTGAGACATAGCAGGGTGCAACACTGCATAGATGACATGGAGATGGAGGATTTGGAAGCACAGTTTGAGGATAAAGTTGCACTGAGGACTGATGAAAGGTAACGGCTCATTCTTGTGAGAATGGGTTAATCAATCCCCAGCTGGGTGATCCCACCTTCTCCCTCACACCAGCTCTAGCACTACACTGGATAAATTGTTTCAAGTATTTAAATCATAGACAAACTATTCACTTTTCTTTCTTTGTTAGGTTAATTTTCTTCTCTTTCAACAACTTGAATTGACTCAATTCAGGGGATGATATGTGGGAGGGCCAGAACAGGAAAGGAGGAGAAAGAGCAGTGTTTATAGTCTGAAGGAGGTGGAAGGAGGAAGATCCCCCCCTTTTGGTCATGATGAATTTGTAGATTCAATTCAAGACCTAATGTCAAACCACCCCATGCTATTATTTTTTGCAACAGCCCAACAGTTGTTTCCAGAAAAGAAGAATTTTTGTTTATTATCTTTATTTCGTTTCAAAGTTAAATACTGAGTGTCTGTATTTCCTGGACTAGTCCTGGGTAACACCCTGATTTAAAAGCACCTGTCCGATCCATTTCACTGGCTCTGGCAAGTTACAGAATTCTCTGCCTGAGCTTGGTTTCTGCTTTCTGTCCCAACTTGCATTTCTGACACTGGCAGATATCTTCTTAAAAAGATAATTTGGAATGCACGCTTTTCCGTCACTTGAAGTAATCTCTTGCACTGGATATGTTGTGACACATAAAATAGTGTAAGTTAGAATTGTTAGTAGTCCATCAGCTTAGTTAATTTGACAATGATCCATGAAAGCAAGAAGTCATAAATTTTCTAAGCAGTATAACCTGTGTATTTAATTAACGATGTTAAGACACCTCTGATTACAGAAGAAGCATTTTCTTTCAGTTTACTCAAGTGGTTAGAAATGTGTTTTGAATATCTGACTGTAATATGGTAGAGTGTATATTTAATAGTATCTAAATCTGAAGACATTCCAGGAAGAATGAAAATCTACTGTACACAATACAGTGTCTTCCATTTTCTTCTTTATAATTTGCCTGTTTGTATTGTTACAATGAGATTTATCTAGGTATCAAAAAGCTGAAAATCTAAGAATTAAGCTTTCTGGGATTTTGGAGATGATTTTAATTAAGTTATCTAGAACTGAGGTTGCTGCTACATGTGACAATAGGATTACCTTTGTGCTAAATTATCAGTTTTATTTTGTACAGAGAGTTAAGTCTGAAATCAGAATTAAATGTACATATTTGTTTCACCACTGAGAATTGAAAAATACAGAAAGACATTTGGTATTTGGAAATATTGAAACAGAATATTCATCAGCTCACTCTGATGATGATAGCCAAAGCGTTTTTTATACAATTTTCTGCTAGAATAAAGGACTCAAGGATTACTTAATTTAAAGAATGTCAACATTCTTTAGAATGTCAAAGCTGGGGAGGATCCCAAGGAAAGACATCTAAATGAGTATAAAAACATTCCCTTGAGGCCTGTGGAAGTACTTGGAGAAACATCAAGCTGTGAAGAAAAAGCTAGAAGAGCTCACTGTGACCAAATCCTCAGTGCTCAGTCTGTGATCCAGGCACCTCTGGCAAGCTTGGGAAGTCTGAACTGTCCCAGGGTAGAATTGTGTGGGAAGACTTCCCATGTGCAGTTCAATTAACAATCAAAACCAAATTTGAACATGGCTGATGTGACAATGTCAAGTGTCAGATTTTGTTTTTGGTGTCTTTTTGTTCTATGTGTAACTTGATTTAAACTCAGAAACACTATGAATTGGCTGGCCATGCCGGTAAGTGAGATAATCTGACTAAAAAAAAAAAATATTAAATGCACATGGCTACAGAAAATCACTAGATATCTTGCTACTTAGGAAGTAAAAACAGATGATAATAAACACCATCTTTTCATATGAATTAAGCTGTCAATTTGAGGTCCAGTGAATTCTTTAGAAAGATTAACTTTGATTCAAAGACCTCAAATCACAGACAAATAGTAAGTGCATAGGCAATTTACCTTCATGTTTAAGATTGTGTGCCTTATTTGCATTTGATCTTCAGCCTCTGGTAATATCTGATGAGTCAGTTAGGTAGGCAGGAGATTTGGGAAGTGATTGCTTTTCAAATAAGATGGGATGTTTTCTGGTTTTTGAAAAGAGGAAGAGATTAGCTCTCTTTACTTGACCAAAATTATTTTCATAATTTATATTGATATAAATAATTATGAATCATTTATTAACAACTACAATTACAACAGTAATAAATAATATGGCCATTTCTAGGGAAATTTGCCAGAAGAGAAGTTGAATACATTATAAGCTCCTATGGCTCTGAAAAGTTTTCTTGAGCAAGTATCTGGGTCTTAAAGTGCATTCTTATAGGGAAAACAGAAAAAACACGAACCTCCAAAATGGAATATGTATAAAATTGCATGCCAGCACGGGACATTACATTAGTAAGTAAATGAAGTGTAGATTTTTAGAATATGTCCTGCACATTTCCAAATATTTTTGATGCAATATAATTTCTAAATGGAAAGTTTTGAATATTATAAATTGTATCACTAGATGGCAGTAATAGCCAAGTGAAATGAAACAACCGTGTAAAGACTCTTAGGGTTTTGTTTTGAATTCAATTTCTTAATATCAACTCTAGATATAAATGCTTGGCATAGTCCTATGTCCAAACCCAGGCCAGACATAACTTATATGATAATTTGTAGGTCTGTTGACAGGATATAAGAAACTACAAAGGCCATTTTCAATGCTTTCTAGAGCTTTGGGGGTCCTAACAGAGTCTTCAAACTGCTCTTGTTGGCTGATGGTTAAAAAACAACAATAAAAATACCCAGGTACCCAATGGCCAAAGTGGCTGTTTCTGGGGTATTAACACCCAGAGCCTAAAAGACAGAAAATTAACAAGTGAATATAAATTGTTATAAGCAGGAGGCAGATGGAGTTCCAGAATCTTACTGGGAAATATGCGAGTCGAAACATCTAAAATAGTGTCCATTTGTAGGATTTTTAAATTATTTTAGCTGTTCTCAGGCAGCCAAGAAGACACTGAATCTAAACCAACCTCCTGATTTGTAACTAATTTTGAATTGCATAGCCTACGGGCTGGAGAGTTTGTAAAGCAAACGCTTCATTTCCAGTCTCCCATAGAACAGATCCTCTGTGTGCTCAGTCACACACAACACCTCAGTTTTTGTATTATTTACAATGAATCAACACTGACACAGCACCCTTCCTTCCCAGGTTCAATGCACACTATCTCTGTGTGTGAGAGATTAAATAATATCACCACTATCCTTTTCATATGTACTTTAATAGCAGTGAAGATTAGATAAGGCTTAGCTTTGGCCTTTCTTGCTTGTATCTGAATAGCGCATTCTTCCACAAGCAGCGGTTTGAAAGGAACCAACCAGCCTGAGTACAGTTGGTAAGATCAGCCCTTGAATTTCAGAGAACAGCTCTTCTGCTGCCTCCAGTGAGTGCCCCAGGAGCAGATCAGTAAGAGCTGTTAGAGCAGCCAAGCAGGACAGGGCTGAGATTTAGTCCCAAGTAAACCTGGAGTCAACAAAAACAAATTCTGGGCTTTCTCCTGGGTTTTCTGTTAACAACATGCAGAGCTGAGAGATATTTTTCTTTTCTTCTCCTCCACACTCCCTTAAAAAAAGTCAGTTATATATATACTAGCTAGTTCAGCAGGAAAGTGTCTTACTGACATTAAACTAAATTTCAGATTGTTCTACTGTTTCTCTTCATTTGAATAAATGTGGTGGGAGGATGCAATTACTGTTTATTATTACATTCATCAGTTTAGTTGTTCTCATTCTGAGAATTTTATAATCAAACCAAATAAGTCTTGTATTTAGTGTCCATATTTAAAGATCATTATGGACATTAAAGTCAAAGAACATATGCTTCCTGGCATATAGAAGAATCAATTTAGACCATCTGAGTAGCTGCCTTATTCAAATATTGCTATCTTTATTACACAAAAGGCAGTTTAATTGGATTTTGCTCCAAAACATATTTTACATTAATGTTGTAGTGTGCAAAGTTTTTCTGCTTATTGTAGGAACTTTGGAACATTAGGCTAATGTTTTAAAGATACTTGTGTTGTTAGATCTCTGCTTTATGTACATTTCCAGATCCAAAATGAGCTTCTTCAGAAGAGCTGAACTCAGCCAAGAGGCCTGCTTTCATAATGACCTTAACAAAACTGAAAATGCAGCCCAAAAAACTATTGTTGAGTGGACTTTTAATAGCAGGAAGGCATTCTGCCAAGTTGAGGTAAGAAGGCTCTACACAGATATTTCTCCCCTCCCTCTAAAAAACCCAGTATGTAATTACCAGCACTGAATTTAGCAGCAGCAAGTCACATTTCAGTTTCAAACTGCAACTTGATCAGACTTTCAGTGTTAAAATTAAAGCTGTGAGAGCCCAGGAAGATTTGCCAGCTCAGCAAACTCCTGGTTTGTTTGCTTGAAATAGGGTTTTTGCTACTCCTTTCGCTGTCATTATGCTGAACTTAATTAAACAATGGAAAAATAGAACGAATTGAAGTTATCTTGAGGTCCCTATAAATTAAAACAGCAAGAGATAAGTGAGAATAAAAAACGGACAAGAGAGAGAGGATCATTTGCTTTTGATATTTTTATACGTTTTGATATTAAAACGTATAAATAAAACCCTTTTTTACACAAGAAGTTGGATGTCTGAGCCCCAGAACCTCAACTGCAATTATGATCTGTGTTGACATTGCAATTCACTTTGAAGAAAGGATAATTTTGTTCACATTTAAGTATTACAAACTTAAAATAATGTAAACTTGCCATGCATCTGTCACCATAGGTTCTTAATTTGTTTTTTTTTACCATGACCTTTGTTGTAAATGTTGCGGTTTTTACTTAAAGATGAACAGAGTGTTTTGTGTCTACCCTAATTTGAGTTATACATTGCACTATCTGTTGCTTTCCTATTAAAAGGATATGAAGAGTTTAGTATTATTTATTCATTTGTTGAATTCTCCACTGGCATAGAACTCATTCTGCAAACAATAATTAGTAAGATGAAGCCAGTTTGCATTACCTCTTATGTGGAAATTATTAGTCTGGATGCGTATTAGTTCCAGAGAAGCTGCTGAAGAGATTATGTAATGGCATATTTTCATGAATATTTTCACCATCGACTCTGCATGACTGATCCTAGTTCCTGACCTTTTCCTATGATTAATTTGTAGCCACCTGAAATGGACAGTGTATGCACTGTCAGTGTATATTGTCCAGAGAGGAAGAAGTATCTTTTGCAATAAATTTTGTTACCTTTATGCTAGAGGCTACTTATATCCCGTATTAATTAGAAAAACTGAAAGGTGTTATTTTTCTCTAAGCACTGACTCTTTAAACTAATGGGCAAAACCAGTATCTAGCAAATAGTCAAAATAAATGCTGAGACTTTACTCTTTACATTCATTGATTACAGAGGGGTTTTTTTTGCATTACTCAAAGACCAAAAATCTCAAAGGAATGAGGTTCAGGATTCAAAGGACATGGATTGTTTAAGATTGGCTGCATGCTGAACTTTAGAACTATTTCCTCCAGAGGAGTTTTCTGGATAGAGTCTTATAAAAGACAAAATAAAAATACAAATAAAGAAAAATGGCCATTCAAAATATGTTTCATTTGCGGTAAAATTAGATTGTATAGTCTTTCTGGCTTGGTCCTGTCACAGGCTGTGCATTTTGTGACAAATTATGGGGAAGTAGGAGAGAGTCTAAAATGTCCCTGTCCATTGTCACTCAGCTGCAACAATTCACAAGCACATGTACAAACATAACCAAGAAATTAATTGTTGTAATCTTCACATTTAAATTCCTTTTTTCTCCTCAGTAATTTCTGGCATGTCTTCAATATTTTGGTCCAAACCGGAGAAGTCCGCCTAGAAGACGGATCTCCCCACATTCACATAAATCCAGCTGTTGCTGGCAAGTGTTCACACAGCACAAGGCAGTGCCATGAACTTGCTCAGATCTCAGAAGCAGAAGAGGTTTGGAAGATCAGTGCTCTTAGTTTGGCTGCTTTGCTGACAAAGCAGTATAAGTTGCTCAAGGCAGAACAATGCAGTAATTCATCACTATCACATTTGGCACCTGATTTAGCACGGGTATATCAGGAAAATCTTGCATTCTTCCATGTAAGATGACTGTCCTGATGTGGAAACAACTGACATTTTGCAGGTTATTGTGCCATGAATGAGTGAAATCCTGGCAACAAAGAAACCAGTACCAAAAATCCTGGAGGTAATTTCTGTCAGGGTGTTGCCACTAGACGCCAATTTCATTTTGTTAGTGAGAAAGAACAAAGCGATGTTGAGTGGATGCCTTTTGAACTAGAGATAGGGTCAAAGGCAGGGGAGCACAAAGGAAATTAATGCTTGGGTGTTACAGTCCTGGAAACTTCGGTGTTTCTGCATTGAAATTTCTGAGTTTAGGCACCCAAATTAGGTGCTTCGTATAACTCTTGTTAGCGTGGACACTGAAAATTAATTTTAAGTCTGTTTAGCTTTTCCCTGGCCTGCTGATTACACACACCAGCTATTTGTTATCTATTCTGTTTCTTTACACTGTCTTCTAGACTATGTAAAATGTTCTTTCCCTTTGTGGAAAGACCTTCACTTTTTTCTGAGGCTGAAATGTTTTTAAATCAGTCTTGCTGAAGGTCAGACTCTTAGCACTGGTTCAGCCTCCTACAGGCTCTTCCTTCCAGCTTTTAAGTTTGCTGTCAAGTCCTTTATCACCCTGTTACCTTGGAATCTGCCTGCTGGGGATTGTACTGTTCTTGCAGCAAATTTGCATGACAACTCTTTTTCCCAGGGACTTTATAATTTCTTTCGGTACTTTAAGTAAGGCCAAAAATATTGAGAAGCCTTGTGCCAATTTAGTCTTCCCACGAGAAAGCTTCCTTATTCCCTGCAAATACTGGTGACTGGCTGTTCCTGCAACTCAAACCTCTTTTTGATGTTATCTTCATTTGTTGTTGGTCTAGCTCATTTTCCTGGCCCAGATTGCAGAAAGAAACCGTTACACACTTGATGCCAAACTTTTGCATTGTCTGTCACCTCACTGAAGAAATTAGGATGAACAGAACAGAAACCATGGGGAAAATAAAGAAAGTTGAACCTTGCAAGTGGGAGGGAGTATGAGTTTGGCCTGAGCTGAGCCTGAACAAGGGGGAAGAAAGATATTTCCATAAGTGTTTGTTTAATTACCTATGTTTCCTTTTCCCCAATACTTGAATCAGTCATTGTAAGTTTGTGTTAACTGGCAATAAGTTAAATTAAGTTAAAATAAATTCCCTGATTGTTAAGACTGGTTTGCCTGTGACAATATTTAATTTCTTCAGATCTTGGGTCAAATTCCACAAGGAAGTGTGGGCTCATAAGTTCTGCTATACTTTGGTTTTGCTGCCTAGTTTGCCTAGGACATCCCAGTAGTACAGAGCTGGAGACAGCTGGGAACAGCTATTTCTGGATGCTCATCTGTGAATAACTCCTGTCTAGTTTACATCCTTGGGCTAACCCAAACCTCTGTTCTCTTGCCAGGTTATGGAACCGAGAGTTTCAAATAACTTTGTGTGTACTTAGTTGTACTCTAGGAATTGTCTCAGATGACCTTCCATTCTGTAAGTGCATTATGAAATTCTAATCACCAGAAAATAATTTTCTGCCTTGAATCCTAATTCTCCACTGGTTTGCAGCTCAGGTATTAATTTGCACATACGCAGAGTGAAGATTAGCTGTTAAATGAAACCAGACCAGTTTGGTAAGAGATTGCATACCTTCTGAACAGATGTAAATTATTGTGATGAAATTTAAAGGAGTAGGGAATTGAACCCTTTGTGGCAAAATAAAGTGATTTTGTCTGATTGCTTTCACATGATGTGGAAATTATGAAACTTCTTTTTACCTGTCTTCAATAAAACATCTATGTGTATCATCAGATGAGAGCAGCCAATAATTTAGGACCTGAAATTGTTGTCTTTCTTAAGATACTAACAACCAGCACAGTATTAGTTCTTCAAAGAAAATATTTGTATTTAAATAATGACAGTTCAGTACAAGCACAAAGGTTTTTGTGAAAATAGCTTTTTTTTTTCTGAGATAATGACCATTGATTACTAAATGGGAGCAGTATTCTGTGGCTCCCAAAATTAATATTGACTGTGTTCTGATGAGTAAATTGCACTAAAAGCTAAATTTTATATGTACTGTTATTAATATAGCATTTAATATTGCTTTAGAAATCGATAAAAGTCAAAAAAAGCATTCACAGAATCATGGAAATATTGGTTGGAAAAGATCTTTGAGGGTCAACTAGTCCAGCTTCCTGCTACCAGATTATTGCCAACACTAAATAGTCAGCAATGGCTTTTTATGCAAGAAGAGGGCATATAGGAAGAAAGAATAGGTGCCAAAGATGCTATAAAAGCACTGGTTAGGGATGAGATCTCTAAAGCCAGGCTTAGCTGGAGCTAACACCAGGTAAGGACATAATGAGAAACCATAATTGATTCTACCAGTAGAGCAGTAGCAAAAGGACTCTGTAGGTCTGTCAATGAAAGGGTCCAGTCCTGTATTGTGTTATTTCTGAAGCTTTCATTTGCCTGCAGTTGACTAAGCAACAGCATAAGCATTCTTTATGGCTAGATTCACAGGGCACGATTGCATTAATGAATCAAAGAGAACTACATTATTTTATCTAATTGTTTTACAATCTGCTTCTAATTTGCAGTATTGAGTTCTGTCTATGACAGTAGGACTGGAAATGGATTTATAAAGTTTTCCTTTTCCTTTTTTGCAACTAATTATACTTCAGATTATAATAGCACTCTACATCAGAGAGAAAAAAAATTGTTTTCAGTTATAAATGCTGCATGTTTTCTGTTGATTCTAGGCTATAGCTCATGAAACTTCATCTCGTTACAGCCAGCTTGGAACAACGTGCATTTCCATCAGGTAAGGATCTGACTCTCAAGAAAACAAACCTGAAACAAGCCTCAAGTTGCTAAGTGATAATGCATTAACAGAGTTTTATTTAGACATTCAGATATTTTATCATTAAAACAATTAAATCAAAACTAAGTAGTTCTACAAAGTACTCAATATTCAATATCTCTTATCTACTATTATAGATCCTTCCTCTTCCTTAAGAAGGAAGCTATGCAAACATCCTGTTTAGTACTTAGACCACATTCTTGTTCTCAGTGGTTTTTGTGCCAAAAGAAGGTGAAGAGGCAAATTCTCTTGGAGTTTGGAAAGAAAGCCTTTCTCTTTGGCTTTATGCGTGCTGCATTACAATTTCTTTGTTCCTTTGGTCCTGTACTTGGAAATATTTGAATTTTCCAGTGGTGGAAACATACTGGCAAATCTGCTGAATTATTGTTAAAACAGAACCCCAGTAGATAATTTTTAAATAGCTACAGTTTTTTATTGTGACACTGTTTCCATCGTTAGAGCTCAAGCCTGTGGGAAATTGCTCTCAGCAGGTTTTGTGTGCACATTGCTCTCTCTCTGTCCTTGTGCTTGCTCATGCTCTCTCTCTCTGACACACACACTATTAGCCTTAATTTAGAGAAAAAAAGCCTGAAAGCTTTGAAAAATAAGTTATCGAAACTGGAACATGCATAGGACAACCATAAGAACAGGCTTCTTAATTGATGATCAGGAGGCTGGAGCACCTCTCCTATGATGGCTGAGATAATTGGGGCTGTTCTCCCTGGAGAACACCAGCACCAGGTTTTGCACCCTCCACTGCCTAAAGGGGGTCTACAAGAAAGCTGGAGAGGGACTTTCGACAAGAGCATGTAGTGATAGGACAAGGGGGAGTAGCTTCAAACTGAAAGAGAGTAGGTTTGGATTAGATATTAGGAAGAAATTCTTTACTGTGAGGTTGGTGAGAGGCTGTTACAAGTTTCTCAGAGAAGTTGCGGCTGCCCCATCCCTGGGAGCCTTCAAGGCCAGACTGGATGGGGTTCTGAGCAACCTGGTTCAGTGGAAGGTGTCCCTGCCCATGGCAGGGGGGTTGGAACTAGACAATCTTTAAGTTACTTCCAACCCAAACAAGTCTGTGGTTATATCTGTCCTTTATTAATAGATAAGATGTCCTCTCTATCTTTGAGGTTTTGTGATGTGACTATTGAATGTTTATGGTTATTTATCAAATGTTGTTTGGAATAATGTGTATAAAGTGCTCTAGATGAGTGTCCCATGTTTCCATTCTCTGACAGTGTTCTACAGACAATGACTGAATTATCTTAGTTGGTTAGCACTTAATTCTGTATTCTTTATTTCAGTTTGTGACTGAAATACGAGCATAATGTCTTATCTGTGCATCATGGCAATCACAGTTCACTTCTAATTTGTCCTAAAAATGGAAGGCCAAAATTATTTGGAGCAAAGAAAGTCAAAGATGTAATGAACAAATGTCCTTTTGATCTTTAGGGAGGAAAGAAAATTAATTGGTAGAGATACCAAAGGTGGACATTACAAGGAAATACCACTAGAAAGAGCCATCTGAACTACTTCATATAAATATGTGGCTCATTATTTGTAAGACTAAGCTGCTAATAACAGTTTAAAGTCTTCAAATGGATAATGGCCCAAACTTAATAGATTCTTGAACTTCCAGGGTGCTACTAAAGGAAATATTTAAAAAATTCAAAGTTAAAGTATTAAAAATTTTAGGACCACGAGTGTATTCCTGTTAAAACTAATGCATTTTGCTGTGACTTTCAGTGAAAACAGAATCAAGCACTTTAGTTTCTTCTGGTGATTACTAAGTTGCTGGTACTGTAAATTAATCCTGATAATGTAACCCTCATGCTTATACTGTTCTAAAACTATTTTCAGTATGAATAAATGATTGGAGGAAAAAAACACACAGGTATTTAGAGGGCAAATACTTTTGAAAAAGTGTATTAAACCCAGTACCACAAAATCATGGATTCAGTGCAGCAGGTTTTCTGTCTGTCACCTAAAAGAAGTTTGTCAGTTCCAGAGTCTGCCATGACTAAGAGCTGTCAGTTCTTATCAAGTCCAGCTCTGAAACCCCAAAGCTGAGAAAAGACAAGGTGACTGTCTCGTTAGAAAAGTCCCTGAGGGCATTTGGGTGAATCAGACTCTGAAGGGCAGCTTAGTTCTTCTAGATGAGTATCTTGTTTCAGGTCTGCTTTTCTAGGGGTTAGCACGGATCTACTTACTGTGGGCTTCATAGCAGATAAAAACATCCTTCCAAGAGTCAATCAGAGATTTTTAAATAAAAACATGACAACATAACTTAGAGGAACTCTTGGCAGAACTTGGCAGCTTGGTGTCATTTGAGTATTTGAATGAAGATGTCAGTTGACGTGCAAGCAGAGCAGAAACTGCTGCCAAGACAAGGTTTGGACAAATCTCCTGTAGGTATATTCTGCAAGACATCTTCAGAGTGGGTAATCTTTTCAAGTGCATTTAGACTTGGTGAAAACAAAAGAACAAAAGGAATGTGGAAGACTTTTAGCCTACAATAAATTCATATAGGACATTGGGAGAGCAAGAGAAACAATGGAAACAGACACCTTAAAAATTGGTATCTGTTCAGGGCAATAGTAGGGGGTTTGAGATTTGTTTTGTTTTGTGGTGGTTGTGGGGGTTTTTTTTGTGTGTGTTTTGTTTTTACTACGTCCTTGAGGAGACAGGGCTTATTTGGCAATATTGTCTCTGCTCCTTTCCATCTGGTCATTGCAATCATAATAACTTTTGGAATGATAGCTATTTTCAAGCAAATTTGAAATATCCTTCAATTCCTATGAGATCTGTGACACATGCAGGAGATTTATTCCAAATAATGTTGCATTAAATGAAAAGCAGTCAGAATACACCTGGTTCTTTGGAATAAGGGTGAGGTTCTTGAGGTGAGTAAAGCTTGGTAGGGGGAGTGAAAGATACAAATTCATAGAAAGGTTTCATTACTTCTGTTATTTAAAAATTAATTTCTTTTTCTTTGGAGACTTTCTTAAATTCTGTGCAGCATCTGGGAAGGAAATGTGTAAACTTGTAAGATCACATCCTTTATGTTGTAAAAAGATTGTCTTGTAAATACTTGGAAATATTTGATTTTCTGCAAATTTTGGATTATAATCCTTACTGCCATGTTTGAAGATGGATATTTCTTGAAATAAAATTTTGAGAAATACAAACTGTAGTGAACCATATTATTATTAAAGTCAAAAGGTTCTTGAAAATTTTGTCCATTAAATAGTTCTAAATTGATTATCATATTTTTATAGCCTTAGCACAAGTTTATAGAAGCCACAGCTGTTTTTTGCCTAAAATGCAGAATCACAGAATAGCCTATGCAAGGCTACTTCCTTGAAAGATCATCTGGTCCAGACTTTCATAGGAAAGGGAAGCATAGATGAGATTATTTCCAACCTGTCCCACCACCTCTTGAAAACCTCCAGTGATGGAGGCTCTCCCATATCTCTGGAGAGGTGGACCGGTGACTGATGGTTCTCAATGGCTTAAAATGTGAGATTAGTTTCAATTATTAATCATGTGTTTTACATACCAAGAAGATCTTTCAAGGATTAATTTCTTCCCTCTAGTCAAAATAATGATTGGCTAAGTCTAATTATTCCAGTTATTATAAAGTTTAATAAATCTGTTAAATCCACAGAAGCCTGCATTTATGATTCTCTGAATTCAAAAGTATTACATGAAAAGTTATTTATTTAATGAGTTGGAAGGTTTGTTATTTCTTTAGAAAGGCTCGAGGATTTGAAGTAAAGACACGTAAAATTTGAATTTAAAATAGAGGCAGTTGTTGGTAAAATTATTATGTTTACACAGTAGGAATAGCTTATTAAAGAGATGTCATAATGACTGTTTGCAGCAAGTGTAGAGTAATTAGCTTGAGTAGCCACTTGATGTCATCCTGGTGCAATAAAATTTGTCTAAAAAACATTTAAAAACCTTTGATTCAAAGAGAATGGTTGTTCTGGTGAACAGTTCTCTGTTGGGGTAACAGGTGTTGGTGTCAAGGAAGAGTTAAACAGAAAGCAGCAGCATCTCCCTGGTCAGTGCGTACCTGAGACAGAACTGGACGAAGGAATTTCTGCATCAGCACAGAACAGCACACCATCCCCACTTGTCCATGAGGAAACCTGGAACAGGACACACCTCACTCTGCTGGCCACGACTTTAGAGAGAACAATAGAAGATGTCAAGCGGACTGATTTATTGTGGAGCTGTGATTAAGCTTGTGCGTTGTAACCCAAAAAAAGCTCTTAGGAGTAGAGACGTGTATACTGATGCTTCCAATTAAAACCTTAGATTTCCTTGCATCTCTGCTGGTGGGTCTCGTCCCTTCATATATCACAGTTCTCTGCTAACCTTACCTTTTCTTTTCTTAAAAATTTATTTATTTTTATTTTTCCTGTGGTCATGCAGAATCTGTTTAAGAAGCTTTATGACAAAATGCTTAGTAACTTTTTTCTTTGGCTTTAGATAGCTGTAAATTTTTCAAGAAAATGTGACTTCACTTGTCCCTCACGTAATTAGGTTGATATCAACAGTTAGGTTAAGCTAGCCCAAATACTCTATCAGTGTTATGTACACCGAAATGTGTAGGAAATCTTTCAAGACTTTGAGTGATGGTTTTACTTCCAAGATCATTTAGCTGGGTTATGCCACCTCTGTCCTTTTTTTCTGAACATCAATAAACTTTACAAAGGCAGTTATATTTTTGTCCAGGAAAAGTTGTTCTTTAATGCTTGGTTTTTGGCATCCAATTTGATTTAAAGGAGTAAAATGTCTCACTTGATCATTGTGCATTTTTTTGGTGAGGAGAGGGCAGAAGAGATAAAATTCAGATGAACTTCGTAGGATTCAGAATAAAATTTTATAATGACTTTGTCAGAATTAGTTTCCTCTGATACTTTTACCAGAATAGAATATCCCTGATCTCCCAGTGTCTTTCTCCTACCACTACTTCTGCTCCCACCTAGGCAGGTACCCTAAATCAACTGATTTTCTACTATTTTTGAAATTTCCTATGGCTTATTCTTTTCTCTTCATGCCTTCGGTTTTAACTTCTGTATTTTTCAAATCCTGTACTGCCTAGCGTGTAACTCTGAAGTTTCTTGTAGCCTGTTAACTTCTGCTCTCTCATGCTAGTTAGACATAACAAAGCCTCTCCAGACCTGCTCTCCAAGGACACTTAGATAGTCTTAGGCCCAAAATGTGTAAACCAAAGCCTCTAAAGGGGGGGCAAGCTTGGGGAAACTACATGATTAACTGAAGCTTTTATTGGAGAACTAACCCTGATATGTGAATGAACCAAATTTATAAAAGTGTGAAAAACTCGTGACCTGTGGGGTCTGTCTTGGGGACCATTTTGGCAGTAGCATCTGGACTTCCCAGGGCATATCTTTGAAGGCCCTTCAAATTAATACCTACCTTTGTTCCCTTATTCTTGTCTAGTTTCTGTTTTTAGGTGGCCTCTTCAGGCATCACTCTTAGCTCTTCATGTTCTTTATGCGTTCCCTCAGTTCTGTGACTGCTTGGCCTGCATTTTCTATCATACAATTCACAGTATTTTCCCACACTGCTCCCCCAGAGTTGTAAAAAACTTGCTTTGATAGACTGCCTTTTTGTTCTCTTGACTGTATTTTATTTATAAAAGTTTACAAGTTTGTGTTGTCATTTGAAACTTTCACAGATTCTGCAGCCTGTTGTGTAATCTAGAAGATTGTTTACAGTCCACAAACTGGCACAAGAGCAACTCATTTTTTCAAGCTGGAGGAACGAACAACTGCGTGCACGAGCTCACTGGGAATCTGGGAAACCCGATGTAAGAAACTGTTACTGCAGTTTCTGTACCTGTTTGTGATCCCAGAGCCTTCTCTGGCAGCTGCCTCAAGAAGATAAAGCTGAGACTGAAAGCATCCAGGTAGGTGTAAAGAAGGTGATTAAGGGTACGGTAGAACTTCTATAGGAACAAAGAGTGATTGAAAAGAGCAAGGATAATTCAGTCTGAATAGGGTGAATAATAGGGATTTGATTGAAGTGAGAAGATTAGTGAGAAATGACTACTGTCTTCCTTTTAGCTCTATCTCAATGTATGAAGTAAGAAGATAAAGTGAAATTAAAGGCCAAAGGAATTTTTTTCCCTGGATATAACCATTCATTGGCATTTGCTGTTTCAGGAGGTCATTGAGGCAAGCCAGGAGCTGATCGTAGCAGCTTTTAAGGCTTCATTAACAGCAATTAGCAATTTTTTTTCCTTTGAGAAGTTTGCAGAATGGATAAAACAGATACCGGTTTAAAAGCAAGGACCTTGAGCACAATGGCAAATAAAACATGGGCAGTATGTGAATTAAAGAGAATATATTCTACTTGAACTCCCACAACTATTTATGGCCACAACAATGTTTTTGGTTGCCAGAGTGAGACAATATAGTTGTTTTCATCCAAGTTTATATATAAACAATTTTAATTTGCTCTTCTCATTGATAACAATTTGGGTAAGATTCATCTGCTTGAACTTAAACATTTTCAGTGTGTATGTTTGCAAATGTTAACTGTTATGTATATTTCAGTGAATGGCAACAGACACCTTTAGGGCATAATTAGTATTCTTTTGCATAGATGTCTAAAATAGGTCAGACGAACTGTGTGCTATAAGTGAATATTTCTTCCCCTTCTGCATATTACTTCTACTTGAAAAAAAAACCAGACAATACTTATATGCAGGTAGCTACAATGTAAGCATGAAAATTTAGGTGGAATTAATGTTATTTTGATCATTGCTCACAGTTTCTCACAATTGTATCTCATAGTTGCAGTCTTGCAAAATGTTGAGAGATTATCTACAGCCTCTTCTGCTTTGACTTGATTTGACTTTGTCTCCATTCCATAAATTCTTTTATATTCCCTCCTGAGAAGGTGCTATTACAAAATCACATACTTTTTATTATCCTTGCTGATGGGTTTTATCAGATATGTGTGGAATCATTCCTCTTTATATATTACAAAGTTTTAAAATGGGACTATTTTTGGCCTGCTAAGATTGTTATACACAAGACTTGTCTTTTTTCTGCTTTTCAGAATTAGGAAATACTATGTTTAAATGATGTAAAGTCTCTGTGACTTTCCAGTTTCTGCTAATCCACAAGGAGTTCTTATCTAATGATAGTCTGCATACTCTAAATTCTATAAAATATACCTCTGCTCCCTCAGACAGTACTTGGTATCTTAAGACTTTAATTTATCAAGCATAAAAGTTTTAGAAGTTGGCATATGTAAACTTAGTTAGCTTAAGCATTTAGGTGACTTTAAATAGTCAAAATTTATATGTCCTGGATGAATAGAAATTTGAAATTAGATAAGATTTTTTAGTCATAAAAGAGAATGAAAGCAGAGAATGACAAATTGATGTATGAGAAGCAATATATGAGATGTGGTTGATAAATTATCTTCTGATCTGTTAATGAATTCCAGATAGAGAAGTTCACAATATGATGATTTATTGAGATTTTAATAAAGTAAACTAAAAATTAAAAGGTGATCTGAATTAAAGAATCTCCAGGAATCTTTGAAAAAATAATTAGGAATTTGAGCTTTTAAAAAGGCTTTTTATAGACATAGACCTTTATCCTCACATATACTCATATTTGCATTTTAAGTAGATACATCTGAAAAATCTACTGATGCTAGACTTCTCCTTATACTTACATGGAAATAACAAATTCTAAAATACTTATTTAGAAATATGCTCTGCACACTTGTGTACACTAAAAAAATCCATATTTAGTGCCAGATTCTTTTTTAACCACCCAGAAAATGACCAAAGATAGTACACAGATGCAAAAAATATTTGAACAAATAACATATTTGTGATGAAGACTCAGTTTTAGTAAAAACAAAACTGTTAGGTAGGGTTTCTTCAATGAAAACCAGCTCTATAGTGCTCTTTTTTCTGTTTTGCTTTCACACAAGAAACACAAGCAACTATGTAGAAAAAAACCCAAACTGTTGCTATGGCAGGAAAAAGTAATTGTAGCTGTCAGTTCATCCTGCTAGTCATTCTAATTAGCTGGGTGAAACTTGTACAGCCAAGATGTGTCTTTAAAATCCAAGAACAGTCACCATGGTTTTATTTTTTCTGAAAAATGTTCTTCATGTCTCAGCATCTGATTCAACATGTTTTGTTATTAATGTTCATATTATCATTTTCTATCATTAAAATAATATTTGATAAAATAAATTAATTTGTGAGATAATTCCTATAATACAGATCATTTCCAAAACCATCAGTATTCTGATTACATTACAGTGAGTATTTAAACACTGATTAATCTTGAGAGGTAAAAATCATCTGCTATATCTACAAACAACAATATAATGAACGAGATTGAACACATTCAAATAATATGTTTGCATAAAATACATGAGAAACAGTCCCCCACTAAATTTAATCTAGCAAATGTTCTCATTCTATGATATATAATTTTTTTCTTTACTCTTTAACTCATTATTTCTTTTCTCTTTTGAAATTATGATCTATTTAACATTTGTTGATTCAACCCCCGGCATCAAAGTAAATCTGCATAATTTTAACCTTTGCAACATGAAATCTAGGTACCATTTTATATTCCCCATGTATAACAGGAATGCTTAAAATATTGACAATTACTGTGGGGGTTTGAAATGTCTCTCCGTATGGAAGTTTTGTTGAACGTCTGCTTTTGGAGTAAATAAATCCAGGACTTTTTCTCTCTCCTTTCTCAGATGTTCCCAGTAGTGTGATATTCTAGTCCCTACCCCCCAGTATTGAAAGATATGCATCAATTTAATTTGAGAAATTTGGAGGAGACTTTATTTCCTCTTCTGCTTTTCCTTGTCGTGTGATAGCAGAAGACCAGATTGATAAACCACCACTGATACACCACTACAGAGAAGAAGCTCCCTGTCCCTGGGGAGGTTTTGCCCACAGCAGAGGTGTTGGCACAGGGTGGCTGTTCTGCCTGCACGGTCCAGGAAGCTGCCTAGGGAATAACGCTCCTGGTGTCTGTAGCAGTTGGTGCAGGATTCTGTACATAAAGGATGCTGATGGTCACTCCCATCAATAGAGGCACTGCCTGCAAAAGGAGTGTGGCTTTTTAATTTTTTATTTAAAATTCTGTAACATCATGTAAAGAAATTGTTCCAACAGTACTTGCCTTTGCTTTTTGCAACATTTTCCCCAGTTAAACATGCATCCAATTGAAGATCTGTGGAAGGAAGTCACAGTAAATTAACAGCTGGCTGGTAAGCCTGGAGCTTTACAGAGAAAACTGCTCCTTCCTATTTACAAAAAGCTTGGGGAAAAAAAAGTAGTTTCTTTTCAGTTATTTGGTTGCAGTGGTTGAGGTAAGGATAAACTGAAATAGATGAGAATTGGATGGAGGAGAGATTAGGATCTACAAGCAAACACTTCTGGCTTCCAAAGACTAGAAGGAAATCTCACACCGTAATGTTTTACGAAGTGTCAGAGTACAGGTGTTTAGTTGAGGATAAACTAAAGAATTCTCATGAATTCTTGATTCCCAGCTCTTTAAAATAATTGATCTCTGATTTGTTGATGGGCTTATAAATGCAAACTCAATGTCATTTCCTTCCATACCAAAACTGCTAACTTCTACGTATTATTCACCAAGAAAATACACCCATGATGGCTATCAAATCAAACTTCTTTTAAATTATGCAATTTATATTTCATTCCTGTATGCAGAATATCTGGCAGTATTGGAACAATAATACAGCCCTAATCTGGTTTAACCCCTTTATTGAATAAACATATAACAAAGCTTCATGACTGAGTAACAGCAAAATCCACATGAAATGTGCATAATCTAAAGAGCTCTGTAGGGCAGAGTTTGAAAATTTGGAGTTTCTGTTTAAATGTGTTGAACATATCTTTTTAAAGAATAACATGTCTCATTAGAAGAAAAAAAAGGAATGTAAGGAATATGTATCACTGATTATTGTCAACAAAAGACTATATTTCCTAGATACTAAAAAATTTTCTGTTCACAGAGCTTGATTTAAGTGTGGTAAATTCCTGACCCAAATTCAGATTAAATTAGCAGAGAAATCTGGCTTTGAATTATGGCATATAGTATAAAATAAAATGAAGATCTGATGAGTAGATGATGGCCCCTGTGATTTATAGCTGTTTACCTGACCACCTTTTGCATTCTCTCTCTCTGATGCTGCAGATCCAGATAGTTCTCCAGCTGATAAACTAGAAATAAGAAGTCTGTGATCAATCTCTCTCCCACTTTGCCAGCTTCCACATTTGAAGTTCAAGTGTCAAGGTAATTGTTCTTTTTCCCAGCTATTGGAAATTTGGGAATATATTAGTGTAAGTATCTTGCCTTACTCTTTTATAATTAAAGCATGAATTTATGTTTTCCAGTTGTAGAGAGAAAAGCATGGAAATACGACACTAGAACACCCTGAGGGCTTAAACAGTAGAGGGTTGTATCAAACTGATGAGCATAAAGAAACCTATGATTTTTCTTTCAGTCTTGCATTTCTTTGGGACTGGTTTATTTTCCTGAGCTACCTGGGATGGCAAGTAGTGCCAGAATATTTCTGAACCTAGTTATTTTCTTGCCTGTTTTTGTGTTGTGTCTCGCAGGGGTCTGGTTTGGTTCCGGTACTTCTTTGAAAGCACAGTCTGACTTATTGAGAGTTTGAGAGGAAGGTGGCCTGAGTTATTAGTAGTGTAATTTATATCCAGTTGCAACTAAACAAGACTTTTACATGACTGAAGTATGTGATCAAAAGGCAAGATTAGCTAAGCCAAACCCTGCAGATTTAACCCAATGGTGGTTTGGGCAGGAGCTCTGAAGTAGGTGCTGTTCCCCTGCATGGTGGCGAGGTGCTGTCCCTGAGGGCCGGCAGGTTGTGCAGGTGCTGTGCAGTTACTGACCAGAGGCTGCAGCACACGGACCTGAAGCCAGCTGGTAACTTCACTGCGATGAAAATGAGACCATGCTGTGTTTGAATTCCCTGGTGAGAATCACCATGCATATCTTTGTGAAGTGGCAGACTAATGAAATACATTTAGCACATTGGGCATCTTGCATAAATGATCTGTTGTCTGCAGCTGGTTCACTGTGTAATTTTATGTTATTGTTGCAAGGAGAGATCAGCAGAAGGGAGTGTGACTCCTCACAATGTTTTGCTGTCTGTCTCAGCTGCTTGGTAGCCCAAGGTTTAAGATCTTTTGTGTTAATATTTAAAGTCCCAAGAAGATTGCATCCCAAGTGCATTTTTAAGCTTCTGATGCCCTGTATTCCATTTCAATCTTGATGGCTAGGAGGGAGAGATTTGGGGCCTGAGGGTTTTCTGAAATGGGCCAGCTGAGAGTATACAGTATCTTTTCCTCTGGAGTACTGGTTGTGTGGAATTTTTCCCTCCAGAGCTCAAATGTGTGATAAATTCAGTATATTTAAAAATATGTTTGCCATTTAAGCTTTGCATGACAATACTATCAGTTGTAATTATTTAACTGTTAGTTATGATTTAAGGTAGCAGACTAAGGAAGAAAGACTGTGGGAATATTCTAGTCTTATTAGAGTCATGACTCTTTGCCTTGGACATTGGTTATGAAATATTCCAGTACTTTTGAGAGTCTTTAAAAGGCTTTTATGATTGCTTATTTTAAATCATAAGATACTAAAAACTTCAGACAAATAAGATTTTTATGCTCGTCACTTGTAAAGTGCACAATGATCAGATACTAAACATGATGAGACTCTTTTGCTAGAGGTATCTTTATTACTCCATCTGTATGTATTTCATCTGCCTGTCATAACTACAAGAGGAGTAGATCCAAATTCATCCCCAGATGTGGGGCAAGAAAACAAAGAATGCTTAGCAATAAGAGAACAAAGACCTCTTGGTTAAGAACAACAGGGACTACTCAGTCAAGGCAGGAGAGATGTAACAAAGTTTCTGAAATGTAACAGGCAGCACAGAACCACAGTAGTTTGCAGAAAAAACTGTTATACAAGCACTTGTTTTAAGGAGAAAAAAGCTGATGTGAATATTAGGAACACGATCACTTATATTATCAGTTAGCAGATGCATGAACAGTTATAGTATTGGCTATCCAGGTGTGTGTTATTCTAATCTGATAGTGAAAATATTAATAAATGTTTTTAATAAATGTTTTCTAGTTATACCGTGACTGGCGACTGTGCATCATTCACACGCTGCAAACAGCTCCCTGAACAGGGACTTAGGATCTCCTAGGTGATCCCGGACCTGCGGTGTATCCAACAGTGGGCTTCAAGGATCGCCGAGGACTCCTCTCCAGCCAAGGAAAAGGTTAGCCTTGTGAACAGTCAGAAAAATTTCCCCATAAAAATGGGCAATAATATAAGTAAACTGGAAACTCTGCATAAAGACTGTTTATTGCATATTACAAAGGAACAAGGCTATAATATACAAGAAAGCAAGCTTATACAACTCCTTCTGTGGGTGAAAACTTACTGTCCTTGGTATCCCCCTGAGGGCTCCTATGACCTCGATCACTGGAAGCAAGTGGGGGAGTCTCTAAAGACTCATCAATTAGGCAGTCATGAGGTTAATTGCAATGAATTTATTACATGGGGAATTGTTTATTCTGCACTACAAGCTTCTCACGATTTGGAAGAAACATTACACCCAGGCGCAAATTCATCTGCAGACTCTTCCCCTGCACTCACAGCACCGCTTTCACTGGAACTGGAGGACAATCTTGTAAATCTAAGAGCTATTGATCTAAGACAGGAATGTGATTTATATCCTGCTATAAAGCCGCAGCCGCTGAAAACTATGGCTGCATCACCATCTACTGATGCAAAGGTGCTAAAACAGCACTCACATGCCCCACCCTGTGAACCCTTAAGACATATGACTGATAATGAACTTTTGCTGTCCCCTGAGCCAAAACACTTCCTAGACACCTGCCGAAGACAAGCATTAGATCTTGGGGATGTTGAATTTCTCCGTGCTATGTCCATGGTCTATCAAGGCAATCAGCCTCGTCATGAGCAAATTTCTTACGAAATGGTTAAGGTATTAAGAAAGTCTGTCAAAGAAAATGGTCTACAATCTTCCTATACGATGGGAGTTGTAGAAGTTATAGCAAAAAACTATGTTATGTTACCTGCTGACTGGAAAGCTTTATTTAAATTGATTATGACAGTAAGACAATATTTGATATGGTGGGCAGAGTATGAAGAGTTATGTGAAAATCAAGCACGGGCTAACATGAACACTGGTAATGCTGGAATAACAAAGGATCATTTGGCAGGGACTGGAGCTCAGACAACCATAAGGGATCAGTTAAGAATGCCCCCAGAGACATTCAACCAAGTGAGGGGGCTGGCTATAAGAGCTCTGAAAAGAGTGACAGACATGAACAAAACTGAACCTGGCTTCTCCACCATAAGGCAAGGACCCCAAGAACCCTACATTACTTTTATTGATCGCTTGCAAACAGCTGTGAACAGGCAAATTGATTTACCAGCTGCAGCAGAAATTTTATTGAAATCCTTAGCCTATGAAAATGCTAATACTGACTGTCGTAAAGCACTTGATCAAATCAAAAACAATCCTGATATTTCCTTAACTGACTTTATCAAAACTTGTGCACATGTTGGTACAGAACAATACAAAGCAGATTTACTAGCAACTGCCTTAGCTCAACAGCTAAAAGTGGCTTGGGCAGCAATTAAATGCTTTGACTGTGGAGAGGAAGGTCACGTGAAAAAGCAGTGCTCAAAGAAAAAGCAAGGGAATAAAAAACCTAGTAAACTGTGCCCCAGATGCAAGAAAGGTTACCATTGGAGTAATGAATGCCGTTCTAAGTATGACAGAGACGGCAAACCTCTGCCACAAAGGGGAAAGTCGAAGCGGGGCGCAGGATTCAGCGCCCCACAAAAAAGCAGGATCCAGCCACAGCAAACCCACACAGCTCAAGTTACATCAGGAGAACCCCAGGCAGTGTCGGCTTGGACTTGGCAGTTACCACCACAACCACAATAAATGACACGTCGGTTCACCTTATACCTACAGGCTTAAATGGACCCCTTCCTTTTAAATGCCGTGCATTGCTACTCGGGAAGTCGTCATCATCTGAAAGTGGACTTTTTATTTTAGCAGGAATCAACTCTGCTTCTAGGGGTGAAATAAAAATCATGGCTTGGACTCCCAACCCACCTTGTACTATGCCAGCAGGATCATGCATTGCTCAACCGATACCAGTCCCTATACCGCCAGATACGCAATCAATACCATCTGTTGATGCTGACAGGGGCACTGGACGTTTTGGAAGTACAGGCATTCCTAACATTTATTGGTCTAAACTTATTTCAGTACAACAACCTTTTCTAACCTGTGTTATAGATGGCAAGTCTTTTACAGGATTAATAGATACTGGAGAAGACATAACCATCATAAATAAATGTGAATGGCCACCCACATGGCCCTTGACAACTCCAACAGCAATCGTCTCAGGCATTGGAGTTCAGCAGATGCCACAGCAGTCCGCAAAAGAACCCACCGTACGTGGGCCAGAAGGGAAACAAGCACAGCTCAAACCATATGTACTTTCTACTCCATGTATACTGTGGGGAAGAGATCTGTTATCACAGTGGGGACTGACATTGACAACAAATTTCTAAGAGAGGTCACTGATGTACAGCTGAGACTGAACTCACATGGAACACTAATACTCCTGTTTGGATTCATCAGTGGCCCCTCCGAGGGGAATGGCTTCAACAAGCACAAAAACTGGTCAAGGAACAATTGGGTCTGGGAAATATTGTTCCTTCTGCTACCCCATTGAACACCCCAACATCTGTGATTCCAAAAAAGACTGGTAGATGGAGACTTACAAAATCTGAGAGCTATCAATGCAGTAATGGCCCCGATGGGTGCACAGCAACCCGGAATTCCTAATCCAGCAATGATTCCTGAAACTTAGGAAGTGTTAATTATTGACTTAAAAGATTGTTTTTTCACAATTGCATTACACCCTAATGATGCACCTCGTTTTGCTTTTTCATTACCGTCCTTGAACAACAGTGAACCCATGCAAAGATATCACTGGGTTGTGTTACCACAAGGGATGAAAAACAGTCCTACAATACACCAGTTTGTGGTAGCAAGTGCTTTACGACCGCTGCAGCAACAATTTTCAACAGTTCTATTGCATCACTGTATGGGTGATATACTCCTAGCAGCAGATGACTCTGTTGTATTGCAAAACCATTTTTCCTTTTTGTGTCTTTCTCTTAATAATTTTGATCTTTGTATTGCAGCAGACAAAGTTCAAACTGTCCCACCTTGGAAATACCTAGGGTTTCTATTATTTGAACGGAAAATTGTTCCTCAGTCCACTGTGCTGCAGGCCTCTATTATAACACAAAATGATTTGCAAAAATTATTTTGAACTATTAATTGGCTTGGACCTACCCTTGGTATCTCCACTGAGGAATTGTCACCCTTATTTAATTTACTTAAGGGACACACAGGTTTAATGTCTCCTTGTGAACTCAATCCAGAAGCCTGTGAAGCATTGCAAATTTTGACAGATAAAATTCAGACAGCCTTTGTAAGCAAACGACAAGCAGGAGTTACCACTGAGACTTTTTGTTATTGTAGCTGAATTCCAACCATATGCATTTGCACAGTGCTATAATGATAAACAACAACTGTGGATGCTAGAGTGGGTATTTTTACTTCACACATTTTCAGAAACAGTAACCACATTATTTGACATGATTGTTAGACTTGTTTCCACAGGACAAAAACAATGCCAAACTCTAAGTGGGGAAGATCCTTCTCATATCCACATTCCTTTGCCTGCAGATGCTTCTCAGGATATGTTCCAGGAATCATTATCCAGGAATCATTATTAAGCCCTGACAGACTTTTTGGGAAACATTGTTAGTTCTTTGCTGAAAAGTAAACTTTTCAAAGTTTAAAAGATCTTTCTCTACAGCCTCATTTTCTAACATCCTCACAGCCCCTGCCTGAGCGAAGACAGTCTTCATCGTTGGCTCTGGGAAAACTCAGAAAGCAGTTGTTGCCTGGAAAAATTCCACAGGGGATTGGAAAAACTCTGATTTTTCAACCAAGGTTGACACAGCTAGTAGAATTAGGAGCTGCTGTAGAGGCTTTTTGATTGCTTCAAAATGAGTCTTTCAACTTAATATCAGATTCCTTGTATGTAGTTGGCATTTTAAACCATATTGAACGTTCCTTTCTAAAGCAAGTGCACAACAAGAATTTGTTTATACTGTTTTCTACTCTGTATGATTTTGTTCAATGCTGATCTCATTGTTTTTATGTTATGCATCTTAGGTCTCACTCATCTTTGCCTGGACCTCTGGTGGAAGGCAATGCAGTTGTGGACACTCTAATGATGATGACAACAGTTCCAAATCAAATTACACAGGCAAAGTTGTCACATGAATTCTATCATCAGAATGCAAAAGCTTTGAGTAAACAATTTGATCTTACGTTTTCTCAAGCCAGGCAAATTGTTCATTCTTGCCCTAACTGTGCACGCTTAACACCTTTACCTACTGCACTAGGTGCAAATCCAAGAGGATTAGGTGTCAATGAAGTCTGGCAGATGGATGTTACACATGTTTCTTCTTTTGGCACCTTAAAATATGTGCATGTATCAGTTGACACATATTCCAAATTTTTTTGTTGCCTCTGCTTATAAAGGGGAAAAGGCAAGAGATGTCATTAAGAACATGCTGTGAGCTATTGCTGCCTCAGGAATTTCTAAGGTAGTGAAAATTGATAATGGTTCAGCATATGTCTCATAGTCAATGAAAACCCTTTTTTCACTTTTGGGGTATACATCACTTAACTGGCATACCTCATTCCTCGACAGGTCAAGCTGGTGTGGAATGCACACATGCCCTTTTAAAGAATATGCTTCTTAAACAAAAAAGGGGGGATCCTCTTGGTATAACACCTCAGGAAAAACTGGACAAAGCAACATTTGTTTAAATTTTTTAAAATATTTCCAGATTTGATAACAAAACAGCAAGTGAAAGAAGTTTTTCCCATGATACTTTAACAGATTCTCAACCACCTGTCTATTATAAAGATTTGCAGAGTGGACAATGGCTAGGCCCTGTGCCTTTGCTAACATGGGGGCCTGGTTATGGCTGTGTTTCTGTATCCACAGGATCTTATTGGTTAGCTGTGAAGAGCATCAAACCCACTGGAAGGAATGAAGACTTGAAGGCATCACAATTTTAGTTTGGTAATCTATTACAGTGGGTTCTGGCACAACTTATGTAGCCTTTTTTGTCATCCTCAGCGGATTCTCGAGGACGGTGAATGAAGGATGGGTCCCACAACCAAAGACCAATGTTTGGCTCACATCAGCCAAAGCAATTAACCAATCTACTCTCTGTATATCCATGACCAGTGGTGGTGATCCATTTCAAACATGTCTGGTTGTCATTCCTTTAATGAAGGATGAATGGAACAAGTCATACAGTCAGAGAGTTACACGTGTTGTAGAGCTCCAGGTAAGCATAGATCGCTGTGGTGGTGTTTGGGATCGTGGCAATCTAATGCTGGCCAGTCTGTGGGGTGGTATTTGGGCAATGCTAATTGGAGGCGGGAGAAAAGTAAGTAACTTCCCTGCTTTCTCACTGCAGCCTCAAGAGCTGGNTTTTTCCCATGATACTTTAACAGATTCTCAACCACCTGTCTATTATAAAGATTTGCAGAGTGGACAATGGCTAGGCCCTGTGCCTTTGCTAACATGGGGGCCTGGTTATGGCTGTGTTTCTGTATCCACAGGATCTTATTGGTTAGCTGTGAAGAGCATCAAACCCACTGGAAGGAATGAAGACTTGAAGGCATCACAATTTTAGTTTGGTAATCTATTACAGTGGGTTCTGGCACAACTTATGTAGCCTTTTTTGTCATCCTCAGCGGATTCTCGAGGACGGTGAATGAAGGATGGGTCCCACAACCAAAGACCAATGTTTGGCTCACATCAGCCAAAGCAATTAACCAATCTACTCTCTGTATATCCATGACCAGTGGTGGTGATCCATTTCAAACATGTCTGGTTGTCATTCCTTTAATGAAGGATGAATGGAACAAGTCATACAGTCAGAGAGTTACACGTGTTGTAGAGCTCCAGGTAAGCATAGATCGCTGTGGTGGTGTTTGGGATCGTGGCAATCTAATGCTGGCCAGTCTGTGGGGTGGTATTTGGGCAATGCTAATTGGAGGCAGGAGAAAAGTAAGTAACTTCCCTGCTTTCTCACTGCAGCCTCAAGAGCTGGATGTACTAGGCTCTATAAAAGCTCCTGTATGTTTTTATCTTAATTACGCTAACGATCCAAACACAGACAGCACATGAGTCGATATAAGCGGCACTGGCATTTACCGTAATGCCTCTGCCTGGTGCAATCTTACTACTCCCTCACAAGTCACAGCAGGGACCAATGCAATAAGGCTGTCCCATAACATATTTTTAATGTGTGGCAACAGAGCATGGAAAGGCATTCCAGGCAAAGTAGTGGGAGGCCCATGTACTTTTGGTCATTTAACCATGTTTTACCCCAGTCTTGAAGCACTAACTCATTGGACACTACGACATAGGCAAAANCACATCAGCCAAAGCAATTAACCAATCTACTCTCTGTATATCCATGACCAGTGGTGGTGATCCATTTCAAACATGTCTGGTTGTCATTCCTTTAATGAAGGATGAATGGAACAAGTCATACAGTCAGAGAGTTACACGTGTTGTAGAGCTCCAGGTAAGCATAGATCGCTGTGGTGGTGTTTGGGATCGTGGCAATCTAATGCTGGCCAGTCTGTGGGGTGGTATTTGGGCAATGCTAATTGGAGGCAGGAGAAAAGTAAGTAACTTCCCTGCTTTCTCACTGCAGCCTCAAGAGCTGGATGTACTAGGCTCTATAAAAGCTCCTGTATGTTTTTATCTTAATTACGCTAACGATCCAAACACAGACAGCACATGAGTCGATATAAGCGGCACTGGCATTTACCGTAATGCCTCTGCCTGGTGCAATCTTACTACTCCCTCACAAGTCACAGCAGGGACCAATGCAATAAGGCTGTCCCATAACATATTTTTAATGTGTGGCAACAGAGCATGGAAAGGCATTCCAGGCAAAGTAGTGGGAGGCCCATGTACTTTTGGTCATTTAACCATGTTTTACCCCAGTCTTGAAGCACTAACTCATTGGACACTACGACATAGGCAAAATAAACATGATGCTAAGTCATTTGGCTCTGACTGTAACTCTAAGGTTGAATTCAGGAATCCTGCAAAGAGAGTTTTTAGTTCTTTAGTTGCCTCTGTTACTGCACATACCTTGAACGTAATTAAAAAACTAGGCTGTTGGCTTGTGAAGGAAAGTAACGCTACCAGTAATGCTTTAACAGGATTGTTAACAGATGTCGACCCTGTACATCATGCAACACTGCAAAATAGAGCAGCAATAGACTTTTTATTGTTAGCCCAGGGACAACGACTTTGATGGAATGTGCTGTATGAACCTGAGTGACCACTCTGAATCAAAAGCATCCAGGAATTGAACGAACTTTCTGGAGAACTGTAGCAAAACCAGGGATGGGATTCTTTCAGCTTATTCTCCCGGTTGGGAAGCTTCAATTTTGGACCTTGGGTTAAACATGTAGCTGGTTTAGCTATAATGGACTTACAGCACTTTTGATGATTATGTTATGTTCGCCATGTGTCTTTTCTTGTATTCAGCGGCTTATCAATCAAAACATAAAGCAGGTAATGCTTATGCAGACACACACTTGCTTTGCAACGCTTAGTAAATAAAAAAGGGGGAGATGTAGGGCAAGAAAACAAAGAATGCTTAGCAATAAGAGAACAAAGACCTCTTGGTTAAGAACAACAGGGACTATTCAGTCAAGGCAGGAGAGATGTAACAAAGTTTCTGAAATGTAACAGGTAGCAGAACCACAGTAGTTTGCAGAAAAAAATTGTTATACAAGCACTTGTTTTAAGGAAGAATAGCTGATGTGAATATTAGGAACACGATCACTTATATTATCAGTTAGCAGATGCATGAACAGTTATAGTATTGGCTATCCAGGTGTGTGTTATTCTAATTTGATAGCGAAAATATTATAAAAGCTAGGTACACTTTTAATAAATGTTTTCTAGTTGTACATGACTGGGGACTCTGCATCATTCATATGCCGCAACCACTTCCAGTGAAATTCTGACAGGTTTACTTAACTTGAGCAGAATATAACTGTACCTGAGCTCCTACTGAAGGTAGTGTGAATAAAATATCGGAATAGAGGCACATCTAAATCAGAGGTCCAGATCTGCAACTTCAGCTCAGGTGTTGTGTCTGTAAGAGGTAGGATTTTTTCTAGTCAAAGGCACAGAATCTGGCTCCCATTTGTTTTGTTTATTTTGATCTTCCTATCAATAAAGCAGTGGAAATGCTAAAACATTTATTCAGACTTTTCTGTTGCTCTTAATTTTGGCATTGTATTATAGTATATATAACATAGCTATAGTCTTATAAAATGTTTCAAGCAGTACTTCACTTAAGGCGATTATGGGAAGTTCGGCAGTTGTCCTTGCCCATCTTATTACCACTAAAAGAGCACTGCTGAACTGTATTTCCCTGATGTTCAAAGATACCTAAATGACTATCAGTGAAGAGCAAAGAAATAGTAGCTGAACACAACTTTGAACCAACAGCAGTAAAAAAAATCTTTTAGTAATTCAGATAAAATATTTTCTAAAGTAAAACAAGACTGTTTAAAATAATTTCTTTCTGTTATTGTTAGCATCGAAAATACTATATTTATTTTAAGAACTGGTGGCTTAATCAGCACTGAAGGCATGTTGGGAAGTGTTAGAATATATTCTGTCATTTGGCTCAGCTTTAGGCAATTATACATGTAAATATAATTACTATGGTATTCTTTTTTAAAACATATTAGTCTCAAGTTTGTGATGAATGAATCTGCAATGTGTTTTCTTGACACCTTTTTGAAGTCAATTAATCCAATATTAATTTATTTTAGATGTGCCAGAAGAATCATCCTATTACTAATAAGTCAAAATAGACAGCAGGAAATGCAGGTCCCTTCCTAGCATTGCCAGAATGCATCTCTGTGTGTATCCAGCAATCTGGGTGATATGTTGACAGAATGAGGCCACGATGCAAATAAAGGAATTCTCCCCCCTCCTCTCCTTGCAGTTTATTGCTTGTCATTGACTAACTCACTGACTAGAATTTCTACAGAAAAAATCAAACTAGGAGAGAAACAGCTTCTATATTGGCATTGTTATCAAATGTTTAATTTGTGTATTAGGCGATAAGAGTATTTATGTTTCCAGAAGTACAGCTATTTAATTTAGTTTATCAGCTGCCTAAGACGGAAGTAGTATTCTCTAGTTGTATAAATTTCAGGCTGGATTCTTAACACAAACTAAAGTAGTTTTACTGCAGTTGCTGTAGCAGACTGTCATCAATGTCACTTTACATGAGTGAAACACATGAATCCAAATGCTTCTGTTAAATACCAAATAAATACTTCTTTTTTTAAAATAGAAGGTGATTTTTTTTTAATCTATCCCCCCAAAGTATCTTTAATTATGCTTGCTATGTGTGCTAGGATTTGCTATTTTGTCTTAATCGCTTGCAAGTGTGTAATCTGATTCCCTGACATAGTAACACAGCACAGAGACAAAATGTATTTAATTTTGCAAACCACAGTGTATGTTTCAGCTTTTACCATTCTCAGATTGGGAAAGCTCAAATTACGATCCAAACTATTTATTCCATAAAAGAGAAAAGCCAGAATTAATTAATAAATGAAAAAAAACCCCAACAACAACAAAATCAAACAGAGAGAATTTATAGATAGAGAAAATCAAAGATAGTGGGTGACTGACAGGAAAGTTGCATTTATGGGAAATAAACATCCTGGGTTTTAGTATTAAAGGGAGGTAACATAATCCTGTTCCCTTTGATCACAATACACAGGTGATCAGGATAGGGAGTCATACAAGCATATACAACTGCACCCAATTCTTATTTGATAAAAAGGAGTAATGGACAAAGGACTCTAAGAAGACAGATAATAAGGTTCTGTATTTTCTGGCTCATTGTATCCAGAAGGTAAAGAAAGCCAGATTAGTATATTTTATTCCTACTTGAGTAACTTTATTTATCTGGCATTGTTACCATCTATGAAAACCAGTGCTTTGGACAAAAACAGTGGAGGACCCAGAATCTAGTAAAAAAAATTGAATGGGGCTTCCAAATTCAGTTTGGTGTTACCAGTGGAATACATACTGCAATTTGGCAAAAATCTGTCTTGTGGGTGACTTGGAGGATAAAAAGGCACACAAGCAGCCTACCAGTTGGAAAAAGATTTTTCTCAGATTGAAGCCTGAACCTCTGTTTGATGGAAGGGGGAAACCACTCTTCCCAAGCTCTCAAAAACTCTTGCAAGACATTTGGCTGCTGAAGCAGCCCTGCTCTCTCTAATCTGGAGCACACAGCTCAGTATGATTCAGCAGGTGACCTTTTTAAGTGACCACTCTTTTATCTCATAGGCCATTTTTCCCACTCATCTGGAAGTGTAAGACAAATATTTGTAATTTTAATAGGAGCAATGCATATTGTGAAGTGTACCCATATGACATTGAAATCAGCTGGCAAAAAAGGTATTTCCTATGAAAATATATTTTCAAGGGAGAGATGAGAGGGAGCAGAGCAAGGCATAAAGGAACTAAATGGGAAGTAAATGGTGTTATAAGGCTGCTAAAGATGTAGTGACTTTTGAATGGTAATACCTTATTTAGGACACTGAAACGAAAGCAGTTTTAAATTCTTGGATGCATTTGAATTTTAAAATTCCACAAAATGCAGAGGAGGGTTTTACACTCTCACACAGATACACACACACACACACACACACAAAGGAAACTGAAACACAGAGAAACTTTATTTTTTAAAAGTATGAAAGGCAGTTTACTTGAACCCTGTTCTGATGTGCTTCCTGTGCATAAGTAGGCCCTAAGTAAATGATCCACTGGCTGTTTTTTCCCCAGACAACCTGTGCATCTACACCTGACAAAGAACATCAGTCACATAAACAAACACGGGTTGTCTAGCAAACACGTAATTAATACAACAAATAATAAGCTCATATATAACTTATCTCTGGTTTGGTATGCCTTCAACAGCATCACTTTAGTGCACAGCTGTAGATTCTGCCTGTTTTTGTTTCAGACTGTGTATTTGGTAAGCTGTGTATGATGCATGTGTGTAACTACAGCATATGTTGTTTATGAGCCCTTAATCTTTCTTCACTTGAGGCAGCACCGCCCCCCCGCAGTTTACAGTGTTCCATCTGCATCACTTGTCTTGAATTGTAGATTTGTATCATGGCAGAGTATAGAAAAGGTATCTTCCATCTTCTCATGACAGCTGCACAGCATTTTTCTAGGCTGACAGTCCTTGTCAAATCAACAGCAAACCTGCTGCATCTAGTGCTGCTGATTTTCCATGAGGCATTTTAAAACGCCCAGCATTTAGTGAGGACAGCTGTTACTTCCCATCCAATTTACCAGGGTATCACTGCAGAATTTCCCCAAGGATAGCCATAATATACTCAACCTGTCCTACAGCACTGTAGTACTCTCTAATAAGGTAAAATAGACTGTTTTGAAAATGTATATTCATATATATTCCTAATAGCCTAATGATCATAAAATTCATTCAGACATGTAGAATACCTAGCTAAACCCCTGAAATAGCATTTTACTTAGTCCTGTGCATTGTCTTACCAGGCCAATCATAATTTTGATTGTAACTGCCATATTGGGTTAACAAATATTTAGCAGAAGAGGGCCTTCCTCTCAGGTTTTACTGTGTTCTAGTTGCACTTGTCTTATTTTTTCCTATTGCAAGTTTTGCTGGTACATCTTTAACACAAAGTTTATGATGGATGAAAAAGAAAACCTTACCCAGTCCAAGTAGGAAAGCGAATGGATTCTTAATTACCTGTGCTTCCCTTTAATTACTGCCATTGATTTAAATCTTTAAGGCAGTGGTTTAAGGTGACAATGTGTTTAGTGTAACATTTGTCAGAATAAAAAAAATTGGAACATGGTTGTGTTATCTAATAAAGAGGGAGAAAATACTGAGAGTGTTAAACTATTATATGTCCCTATATAGAAACGTTTTTCACTGAGAACTGTAATAAATTGAGGTAATATTCTTAATTTTGGCATAATAACTCACTACTTTTATTGCAGGTGACTCAAACCACTTTTTTATCTCAGAGGAAACAATATAAAACTAGGGAAATGGCCTTTGAGAGAAAAACTGTACCCCTGGTTAAGAGTTTACATGAAGGTGTTTTTTTTAAACACTTACTGAGAGGTTTTTGCAATGGCACTGAAAGAATATACAATGTAAAAGTGTAAAACTATATTGCATCAGAAAAGAGACCTTGCAGTACTTGTCACATGGGCTAATACAGGAGAGTCTGCGTTTTGCATCACATCTGTTTTCACAGAAGACTATTATTTTCATTAGTGTGTTTTAATCTGTTGTATTTTCCCTAAGTACCAGATTCACCTTCCAGGATTAATTTATACGTTGCAGTTCTGTTAGTGTCTTGGTTTCCAAAATGTTTTCAGGAACTGTGGTAAGCTCATGTCACTGTTAATTAACCTTGAAGGCAACACAATACCATTCCTCTGTAATTACAGAATGATACTACAGTCTTTTTAGCCACTGTTGGTTCTAACTTTTAAATGAGTTTTAGAAAACAGCAAAACAATTTAGTAAGTCACATTGAAACTTGAAAAAATCAAAGTGGAAACTATTTGGCCAGTAACTAAATATTTCTCATTAACTGCTGCTAATGATTAATGTGTTAGGCAAATTATTACTGATTTTATTTCTAATGTGTCTGTTCATACCTACAACAAAATTCAAGCTTATGAAGGAAATGAAGATCAAATGCACAAGTATGGACAACAATAATCTACAATAGTATATTACTTACTTTAATAATTTGGATACTCCTTTCTCTGCAAGGAAATGTTGTGCAATGCTTACTATGAATCAAAGTATTGACAGGTAAGCCTCTCTTTTTTTTTCAGTTAAACTGTGTAAGCAAACTGATAAATCATATTTTTGGTTTTGACCACATAGATTAAACAAGAAATTATAGGGATTATAAAAACATTAAAATTTTTGTCTAACTCATGAAAGCATCTGAATTGACAAAGGCAATAAGCAGTCAATTTTGATAGAAAAAACTTATTTTAAAAATTTTTTTGATGTGCTGGAGACAGAAAACTCCTTATGTGGTTATGCTTCCCTACAGTAGTCAATCTGATCGGTTTTCAATAGATAACCTTCATAGGATTATCAATTTTGTATCAAGAGGAGAGTGAAGGAGCTGATGTGGAGCAGCATGTAAAGATGTGTGTGCCATCTGTAAAGTCCTCCACAAAAAAAAAATGTCTCTGCTTTAACAGGTATCCTTTAAGAGGAACTCTAAATTTAGCTTTCAAGGCTAAATTGTGAAAGACCAGAAGCCAAGGTCCAAGGCATTTGAGCAGCTGCATACAGGGGATACAATGGAAAAATCCAACCCTTTTCCTGGTAAAATAATGGGTTAGATTGCAATGCAGGAACTTCTTTACTTCTTTCCTATTAGTTTAGTACTAGGAGTTTTGGGGGTAAAATCCTGGCTTTTAAGTTTCCCAATAATTTCCTTTACGTACTATAGGTAGTATATATAGTACAAATTAAAAAAAAAAAAAAAA
>VXAD01005612.1:451779-502252 GCA_013399195.1 Dicrurus megarhynchus
AAAAAAAAAAAAAAAAAAAAAAAGAGGTGATATTAGACTCATCTAGCTATTAAGTGTGTGCTGCTTATCATGGCTAAACTGATCCAGTTGCAGCTGCTTGATATGGTTAATTCTCTGCAATATTAGGGCAAAGCAACTATAGCTATGGCATTTTTACTAAAAAAGGAAAGGAACAGTATTTAAAGAGAAAGTTTAGTATTTGTGGAATGTAAAACAACATCAAAGAGCTGGTCAAATCATCATAAATTGTGCAGTAGTCTTGCACATGTAATTATATCACCTGTTTCAGATGCTCCCAAAAACGTTTGAAACAACTGCATGACTTCTTCAAGTGACCTTCCCAAATGAAATTTACTTTTGCAAACAACTCTTGAGTATCAGAGAATGAGATGAAAGTTCTCTGACAACCAATTTAGAGAAAAGTAATTTCTGGTTTACTATCAGTTGTGTAAATTCATGACATACATGTAATTGCCTAAAATGAGAACTGTCTTGTTAATAGCATCTTTATACTGACTGCAAGCCTACAGGTCTTCCCAAAAAATTTACTAGTTTTGAATTCCAAGTGTCAAAAAGTGAGTACTTTTTACTTCAGTATTACTCAAGTATGGCTCAGTGGATTTTCTATTTAAGTTGACCTGATTCATTTCCTGAGCATGAGGGAAGGAGGGTTTTCTTAAAGACTTTAAGAATGGAAAAGGTCAGGATGGCATGAAAGAGCATTTTTCAGACCACAAAATGAGAAACTGATTGAAAGTCTGCAATGTAAAATTACAGTCTGACCTCTGTTATGCAGAGGTTAAGTTGTATGATTTTTGACCATTTACCAAAACAAAATTTCTGATGAGAATCTTGATTTACATAAAACCAATCCAAACCAACCACCCCCTCATCCAGATTATATTATGGTTAATGTACTTCTCATGATATTAGTAAACTCTAAAATAATCATTCCATCAACTCTGTTCTTCCCCAAAATGCTAACAGGAATGAGAAGTGATAACAAATCAAATAGATATAAGCATCACTAATCCATACAGCTCAGACCTCCTTGAAATGTAAATTTCAGAAAGGGACTTGCATTTTCAAAGATGCATACAGCTTCTGCTAACTGGTGCTCCTGCATTCAGCTCATTTAAAGATTAGCTGTAAACTTCAGAGAAGAAAGAGAAGAGAAAGACTTGATGCCTGCAAGCATAAATATAGAAAGACATTAGAATTTTCTCCCTTCCTTTTTCTTGGAAGACTATGAAATTTAATGTGGCATATAGACATCTGAATTCTTCAATTACTGGCATCTACCTGAAACTTTTATTAAAGTATACATTGTTTTCAAATTTGCTTCTTGTAAGAGAAAAAAATAAGAGAGGAAAAAGAGAGTTTTGGAATGTATAAGAAACAGAAAGTTATATATTTCTGTCTGATACAAGCTGCACTTATGTTGCTCCCTTTGACAATATATTTCTGAAATGAGTGGACTGGAAGGAGTTTTGTTTTTCACTGAGATTGGACTGGTCAGAAAGAACCAGCCATGCTAGACAATATTGGGAATCTCTATTTGGGTGTTCTGTTATCAGACAAAAGTTCTGTGCCTACAAAATACAAAGAGTTATTCTGATATAGAATCACACTGTCAATTCAGAGTTCAGAAATTTTCTGGTTTAGGTTTTTACTTGACAAAAGACAAAGAAGATACTGTTGGACTGCACAACTGTAATTATTACAGTTTGCCTGTCCAATGTCCTTGTAGAGATGGTAGAAGACCAGCATAGACATCCTGTTCTTTGACTAATTTGAAACAAATACGTTTGTATTTCCACAGATTGTTATTGACATTGTACTTCCTAGTGCCTACATCGGATCAATATTAATAATTAAGAAGCCACAATCCTGGAAAAAGTGGCAGAAGTAAAAGAAAATTTGAGCCATCTATAGCAGAGATGTAGTAAACAAACCTACTCCAGAAAGGTAATTTCAGAGATTAATTATATGCTAATGAAAATTATTTTCTCTCATATATACAGTATATTTTCTCTCATACATACATATGCAAGTCATGGAACAGATAACAGATAAAGATTTATTATATTATTTTTAACATTTTACATTTATTGAGAGAGTATTTGATGAAGGCTATTTCCACATAATCTGAGTCTGGTTCTATCCAGCTTCAGAGGAATACTGCTATCTGCCTAAGTAGCCCACTCATAAATTATTAAAAGCCTAAAAATCAGCCCTGCAATACGTACCTTTTGGCCTGGAAATGGAAGAATCCCATGGTAGGAGCATACACTCCTTTAGGATGAGCAGTGACTTAGACAGAAGGACACAGATGCAGGACCCTCATCAAGGTTCAGTGGGCTTTGATGCTCAGATTTTCTTCTTTGGTATTGATATATAATAAAATGTTTACATGAAAAAGCAGAAAAGACCAGCACAATGCTGTTAAAAAAAATTGAAAATAAAATCCCAGTACAAGGCTATAAATGGTTGTGGTTCTTACAGATAACCTGAGTATGTCAGACTGAGTGTGCTGAATATTGTGTCCCAGATATGTAATGAAATAAGAGGTTATTTTAATGTTGAGACTATCCCATGGTCTGCATCAGAAATGGCAAAATAAAACTACATCATGCTTCAGGGGGCAAGCAAATAATATTTTTTTTTAACAAGAATCATTTTGCCAATGGAGACATATAAACCAAAGTCAGGAGAACAATAGAATAACTAGTCACAGAGTACAAACATAATTCATATGGTAGTACTAAGAGCTTTTCCATTCAAGAGCAGTGACATAATTTATATAAGCAAATATTTGTACAGTTGCTCATATTAATAATTTTTTGGTATTGATTTTTTTTAGTGTATAGAGTATCAGTGTTCCTGGGATATTTTCACTTCTTTACATTCAAAACTTTCATTTTAACATTCTTCAAAAAGTTCATATTCTTACTTTGGAGATTTTTTTTGCAAACCCAAGATAGTAAGTGTGGTTTAATATTAATGTTATACAGACAGGTAACTTCTAGTTCACCTATTCAAAATTACAGGTGAAATAGATTCCTTCTATTTTTAATTAAGTACTTCAACATATTAAAGAGGATGATTTATTTATTGGAGCTACTATGTATGCCCCTATTTTAACATACAATTTAAACTTATTTTATGCAAAATTCTATAAATCAACACCACTATCGTGGGAGATAAAAAATACTAACAACAAAAAATACAGAACAGTTAGAATAATACTATTTCCAATATTTACATTTTTTACAGTTAGGTGCATTTTTCCAAAGCAGCAGAAATCTTGTAGAGATATGTCTTTGCTAAGTCTGCTGAAGTTAATGTACTTGCATGATGAGAGAAAGAAGATCAGAATATGACTCCCACTAATCATACAAATACATGAAACCTATTTTTCCCAACTTAGAGAGTACCATTTCAATGAGTCAACAGTTGTGTTATTCCAATGAAGCATATAACCAGTATGTTAATTCTCATAATACGAGTCTTTACAGTTTAGAAAGATGTCTGAAAGTTTGTCTCAGGCCCTTTTTAAGAAACATTGACTCCAAATGCATTAATGCCAGTCAAAGGAATGATTAACCATCCTGTAAAATTTTGCATTGTGCTCTCTGAAGTAAGAATATAGTTGCTCTAAAACAGTGCTGTTAACAAGAGGATGGGGACGCCCTTTGGATTCATGTAAACATCTCTCCCTCCCATCACTTCTGATGCAGTAGAATCCCTTGGTTTGGTTAAAATAAAAATTAGAAGACATAATTCGGGAAGGAAGATTTAGAAATCTTTCAACTTTTTGTAATTCAGGAAGAGGGTCCTTGATTAAAGTATTGCCATCCACTATGTGAATCTGATCCAAACTGAAATGCTTAAGCCACTTTTCCATATGAACATCATACAGACTTCTCTGAATAGCTTTGTATTTGGTATTAAGCACTCCATTCTTAATAACAATATCTTCAAAGAGCTGAACAGGCTTGTGGCTTTCTACTCTGTTGTAATATACTTGGGTATAGTCAGATATAACTCTCTCAGTGGGATCTCTTAGAATGAGCAGCAGTTTAATGGAACTATTCATGTCATGAATTCTTCCTGGAGCCTGTGGTGACGTAAAATAGCCTGGTGTTTTCTCAATTGTAATTTGATTTCCATAAGAAAATGGCATCAGATTTCTATACCAGTCTATTCCTTTCATGTAATTTTCATCCCAGTCAAAGAAGTGGACTTCTGTAGCTGCTACCACAATATTAGGATGAATATCCAACATTTCCAGCAAAGCCCTCGTCCCTCCTTTACGAACTCCTATGATGATTGTCTGAGGTATTTGTCGGCTCGTGCCAGGAGGTCTCACCTGTGCTGAATAGTGCTCACTTTTATTGCTGAATAATCCCACTTGTGACTTCAGTGTATCCAACAGTGCCCCATTCTCAACAGGAGCACCCCGAGCATGAGTCAGCAGAAGATAAGCTGACATGAGTAGGAAGGCCATGTGGAGAGGAATAATTATTTCAAGATAATGTTTTGCTCGACTAATGAAAGAATATGTGAGTCCCCTCTTGAGGTGGTTGGCAGAACCCATGGTAAGGACACAGCAAGCTTCTGGAGCATCTACAAAATAAAATAAGACAAGTCAGTGTTTCTAAACTCATCATCAGTTGAAAATTCAACTCACAATTTAATTCACATATCTAATTTGTGATCCCAGTAGAAAATTTATAGGGAAGTTATTTTTCGTGGCTTTGTTTCAGAAGGACAAAAGAGCCCCATGTGTTGGGGTTTTTTCTCGTTACCATGAGTGACCAATGATGGATACTAACCTTTCAATAGATTTTATTTCCTCTAAGCAGATTAGAATTGTTTACCTGACTTTACATTCCTGACCATTTGTTCCTTGCTTTGATTTTCCTAATTATCTTCCATATACACCACATACTTCTCTTTTTATAAATACTGTACCCAGTATGATAATAATAACTCCAAAGAATATTTGAATGTTAACACCATTCCTCAAATTCCCTGCTAGAATAGTATATTCTTAAATAAATAACAGACCTGGATGATGGTGCCACCATTTGGGTTCTAGTGAGTTATGGATCATACAAAAAAATTCTGTGTGCTTCAACACAGAAAACAAAACACAGATATAGGCAAAGTTTTGGAATCTGAGACTTTTAGAGCAGAAAACTAACTGTGTCAAAGCAAGAGTAAAGTGGCTAAGTTGGATAGTGTGGGAAAAAATAAACGATTCAGGGTGGCTGGATTCTCTGCAACTATCCAAATGTTGTGATGCACAGTCATATAAGTGCTGGAAAAGTCTTGGCAAAATCAGATCTCCAGATAGTATTCTGCAGTTCCTCCAAAGCTCTGTATAAGAGATACCCAGATGCTTTCTGGTCACTCAGAGATTTCTGCAGGAAAGCAAGTCTGCTTGAAGCCGAATAGCTTCCTTTACTTCATCCACATTGCATATGGTTATTTTAAGAAATGGCAAATGTTAAATATCTTCCAAATTTACAAAAACTTTAGGCTCACAGGTATGTGCATGTGCACATGTAAGTGAAAGAAAATGTCTCTGTGACTGTGTTACTAACATTTGAAATCTCTTGGGTAACTCTTGTATATAATGTTTGAAACAGATTGCTTACAGATCTGCCATCATGACAGCAGTGATTAAAAGTTCAGATCAATGCAATATCTGCACTAGAACCATTGTGCTTGGGTTTTCTGTTGCTAGGTCTGAAAATCCTACAGGACAAATTCCCATTGAGAGGATTCTTGAGTTTCATTCAATTTCTGAACAATTATAGGATTTTAAGATTTGTGGGACAGATCTACATTCTTAAATTATTTTGTTTTCAATGTAGCATGCAGAAACAAGTTATTCCATACAGTGAAGCAGCAGTCATTTAAAAAACAATAACCATTTTTGGAATAGTTTTGAATTATGGCTAATATTTTAAAGTAGTCTCAGAAATGTTACTAAGCTTCTTCTTAAGTGTTCACTGTCTCTTTCTTTTTCTGACTATATTGGTCACAGTAATTCATCTCTTAGAAATAACCTTAGAAAACACAGCCAATTCCCATTTCTCATGGCCCTGAGGAGCATTCAATATTTTTATTTAAAAATTGTTTACTTCGAGTCTTTTACAGGCTTAAAGATTTTAAATTTTTGATAATAAAATCTAGGCAATGCAGCAGATTCATTAGATCTGTTCTCTAAAACCTATTGAAACCTTCTTTGTGATACATGAAGGAACAAGACCCACCAAGAGCAGAGATGCAGGTGAATCTAAGGTTTATTCAGAAGCATCAGTACACATATATATATACCCTTACTTCTAAGAGCTTTTTTGGTTACGGTTTACAGACGTGATCACAGTCCTACAATAAATCTGTCTTCCTGACATTTTTCCATTGTTCTCTCCGAGGCCACGGTAAAGGAGCGTGAAGAGTGTGCGTAAATCGTGTGTGTGATGTTGATGTAGAAGTAGAAACTCGCTCGTTCGGTTCTATCTCGGGTGCACGCTGTGTCAGAGACCTTCCGCCGGCACCGCTGGCACTCTCTGTTTAACTCTTTCCTTATACCTGTTAATGCAACACTTCTCCAACTTCTTGGATATCTGGATATATTCCTGTCAGCCTCAATGAGCACTAAACTCACAGATATATAGCAAATATTAACCCTAAAATTATCATTTAAAAAATGAAATATGACCCTTAGTGAGGAAATCTAAGGAGAACATTCCCTGTTATGTCCAAGCAAGACTAAGAGGGTAACTGCTTCTTCAAAAAGAGAACAGTTTCAACTAGGAAAAGTGAGTACATGATTACTAGATATTGGAAAAGTCTAAGTACAAATTTGCTTTGTAATGACAGACTGGAATACTGTTCTCCTTTAAAAACTTGAAAGAAGGTTTCATTTTAAAGATCACAATTTTTTTTACTAAAAACTTCACATGGAAATTCTATTTGAAGTTCCCAGGAGCAAGGAATGCAAGAATTTCTGTGGCAATCACAGGAGGACAGAACAGGTATGTTTATACCAAAACCATTTATAGTTACTATTCCTTTGACTGTCAGGCTTGGTGCTGCTGAGGAATTAAAATGTGTTCTTCTAAAATGGCAGCTAATGTTGGTTTTGGAAAGCTCTGTAGGACACACAGTAGGAAATTTGAAGCGCCATAGCCCAGATGATTCCTGGAATGCCAGCTTTCAAAGAAGGGACTCTGCTTTAATAACTTCAAGCCAAATTTTTCATGATTCACAAGGCTCCTGAACAGTTTAGTCTGAGGAAAGGTACAGATATGCATAAGATGGTTTTGGAAGTAGCAACATATGAGAGTATGGCAGCTTTCCAGACCTGTGATGCCAGCAGTCTGGGATTTGGGAGTGGGGGCCAAGGGAGCAGTTAATCTTTCCTTTAACCTGTTCTGAAATCCCACTGTTCATTTACAATCTATTCATCTTCATTGTTAAATTAAAATTCTTTCAGGAAGACTGAGTAACTGTTTTTGTAAAAATCTTACAATTTTTCTCTTTTGTGCTAATACAGCACGTTATACATTCTAAATGCACTTACACATCTATGCATTAGATTACAAGTACTTTGAACTGAGGCAAGACCAGCCTGAATATCTGCCAAGCAAGGGATTACTTATAAATACCAAGGTGGAGACATATAGTTCATTATCTGATTTAAATTCTGAAACTATCCCATTCTGAGAGAATTTCAATAAATTATTCTTGACAGGCATTTTAGGCAACTTTACTTAACCAGAAAGAAAACTATTTTTAGATTTTTTGAGAATAAGTGTTCTTGAAACTAACTAGGTTAATAGCTTAAATAGAAAAAATCGAAAGGAAGAGGGAAAAAGCAGGAGTTTCTCTGAAATAAACTAAAACCAGAGTAAAAAAGAAACAGAAGTATTTGATACTGGGACTCTGTATATAGTATAGACAGAGATGTGTTCTTCCTAGATCTGGTGACAGGTGAAAAAATTCTTAAATTCACTTTATAATTTTGTTTAAAATATTCAAACACACTAACATTATTTCATCCCTAACTAACTGAGTTTTCTAGTTTTATGCACCTAAGAATAAGGTGCAAATACTGAAACCCAAAGAAGACTAAGCTGAATGAGAAAGTCATACTTATCACTGAGGAAAGCTTGGTCTTCCGAAATATTCTGATGTGAGTGAGTGTCTGCTTAATTTTACAGTCTCAGACACACTCAGACACCAAGTAGCAGAAGGGATTCTGCATTTTCTATGGACTGAAGTAGTGTTTGAAAAATAATTAAACGTAGTTATTAACTAGTTTAACCAGATTTCAAATTAATTCGTTGTTTTACAAATTTCTTAGAATCATTGCTAGAAAAAAACCTTACCCAGGAAAAACTACAGAAAAAATCAAATTCAGAATGTGCTGTAAGACTGGTGCCTAAACAGATCAAAATTGCCTTTGGGAGCAGCTCTATCAGAGCAACATTCCAGCTTTGTCCTAAGATACTTGATTGATTTCAGTGAAGCTCTAAGATGTTAGATCCTGTGGTTAGGTTCTAATTGCTAGAGAAATGCAAAGGTTTTAAAGAAGATTTATCATATAGAATTGGAATGTTATTTGAATAATTTTTGTGTTGTCACTTTTATGCCTTTATGCAATTAAATGTACATTTTTAGAAGATATTAACTGCTTTTTATAATGAAAACAATATATTTTATATTGGTGCACTGCACCAATGAAGAATCTGAGTGTATTCTTACGAAATTAACCCCAGGACACACGATCAGAATTACAGTGCCTTATTACCGTTTTTCCCCATTATTTGGTAGTGTTGGTGCTGTTTAGCAACACAAGGAACATCAATAGATATGATACTTATTAAGCAGAAATGAACTTCAGAAATAAATTCATGCTGCAGAAAGGACTAATTAAGTAAATAATACCTTGGGCTGCTGTTTGTTTTACTTTTTTAAAACCTTAGACTAGACCGGAAAAGCTGCTATGCTGGCTGAAAAATCATTTTAATATTACAGAAATGTACTAAAGACCCTTAAATGCTGCACTCTACTCTAAAAGTCTTCTAAGCAGCTTATGATTTATCTTGCTTTGGGGTAAAGTACAATATCGTAGCATAAACCTAAATATAATATTATTAATAATTTATAATATTATTAGTTCCTAATAATACTTCCCACTGCCTGTGACACTTTTCACTGGAGAATTCTGCAGCACTCTGTGTTAATTAATTGCCTCCACCTTATTAAGTCACCATTCTCACCTTACAGGAAATTGCAACTGATCAATGTATAGACTCAGTTCAGGAGTGCAAATGGTTCGGAAAGCCAGGTTAATCTGATCTGCTCAAGGTCATACAGCAGGTTTATAGTCCAACCAAGAATAAAAACCCCAGGGCTTCTAATTCTCCATCCAATTCCCCTTCCAATTCCATCTTCGTGCCATTCCACAGCAGCCTCTCACAACCCTTATGATAACTTATAGCTGGATTACACACTGAACTGAAAAGCAAAGAGGTTCCTCAATGTTCCAGCATAACACACAAGTGTTTTCTGGAATAAAGCTATTTCTTCCCACTTGCTCTTCGGAAAAAAAAAAAAGGAAAAAAAAAAAAAGGAAAAAAAATTAAAAAAAGAAAAAGGAATCAAGTACAAACTCAGGATATTGTTGTTTCAAGGTATTTGTGCAGAAATACTTCTGTTGGTGACTGAAAACTGCAGCAAGGGGAGGTGGTCAGAGTAAGTATAACAAAACACAAATTTTTTTCTTGATTTTTAAAAATATATTGGGATTCAAAGAAGGGTACCACTTTTCCTGTTAATTCATATTAGGTATGAACTGATCCCAACACAAAGATCAATCACTGTGAAGAGTACAATTCAAACATGTTAAGGCTTACTGGCACACAAACTGGTAACAGCTCAATTTTATCTCTATATTTAAGAACATCTCTAATGCTGACAATATAGAAAAACTATTGCAGCCTAGCTGTATTCACAACCAAAGGTCATATAAGGTGAACTGTTTCAGAAATTTTTTGAAGGACAATCATACTGTGATGACAATCAGACCAGTGTAAGGTATCCCTATACAGACTGGATTATGTCATAAATAATTCTAAACAATAACAACATAATTCTAAAAGTTTTGGAATATCTGCAATTAGGCTGGTGATCTTCCTTCAGTAAAACTAGAGTTAGCTACATAGCAAAATAAATGCTAATCTGCACTCAGTATGGCCTATATATTTTTCAAAAACAGGCAGATGGATTATCCAGTGCATATAGGACACATTGCTTAATAGAATCCAGTATCAATGTATTCAAATCCAATTAAGTAATGACTAATTCCATTAATTCTAAGCATTGAATATTAGAAGTAATACTATCATCAGAAGTCCTCTTCATAATACCTTAATTCTGATTTATAGTATAATTCATGAAATTATGGACATTTAAAAATACTTGGCACTTGTCCAATGGTTGAACAGAAAAGTATCCTCTTTAATATTAAATGAAAGGAAACACAGTTCAGCTACTTCTATCCACACATGTGAGATATGCCTAGGCAGAGTTCAGGAGACAACGAGAGCACATTTCTGAGTGTGAATAATGTTTAAAATTTTGGAAAAGTTTCCTGCGTAAAAACAATTTTAAGTTTTAATTTTATTACAAGTACAGCAATTACTTTAGGTTTATGTTAGACTGAGATCAATCAGGTGCAATTGAATAGTTTTAGAGCTGTGCCTTAGAAGTGAGATTTGATTCAGAAGAACCCCAAATTAACTATTACATGAAATTAAAGACTGTGTGGGAAAGGAGAGTTATCCCAGCACAGGATAACCCTCTATAGGGCATGAAATTTTCTGCTACACTTTTACTCTTTGCTCCATTCCCAAACTAAGCAACAGTCTCAATAACTTAGTTCCCAGGCTAAATAACATTTGCACTGTCATTACTGGGCTTTATCAGAATCAGGTAGGAGGGGTCAGTCAGTTCCCATGAGTATACAGGGATGGACATGAAGAACACCTCCCACCTGTAACCATGGAAAATGTCTGCTGCCAACTGGAGAAAGCAAGAAAGGGTAAGAGGGAGTAAAATACAACACTGGAGTTTTGTAACAGAGCTACAAGTTGAGCTCCAGTGATCTCTTTTCATACAAGGAACAGAGAACTAAGTACGAGAAGGACCACAGACCCGAAGTCAGACGAATATTGCAGTAGTTCATATTGCTGATAAAGAACCTTAAGAGTCTTGTAGGCACCTAAGAATTCAGTTCACTTTCATTTTACTCAAACTATGGATGTATTTTTATTAGGGAGATGCACTAAGAATTTCTAAATGAGGTATTGCCTAAAAACCCATGATCTCACAAACTGTCCAGAAATGCTGCCTTGCTGTTGTAACACCTCTCTGGGTAATGAAAGAGTTTAAAGGTTTCTTTTTAAGCATCAATACAAAAATATATGTTAGCACGAAGAAGGACAAAGACATTAACATTTTAAAGTCCTAATCTCAGCAGTGAATTTATTTGTGTGAACCTTTTCTAATGAGATTGCAGTTTTATAACAGCCAACAGTTACTACCTTGTAGGAATAAAAAAAGGAATAAAAAAGGAAATAGCTATTTGGTGAGTAAAGATAGGAGCTGCAAAGTAACAGCAATTGGCTGCAGGCTTCTACCAGGTACACAGACTATAATGGATAAAAAGGAAAGCTAAGAAATGTTAGCATAAACTATAAACACCATTAAATCATTGGCAGGTGATATTAGCAGATAGGAGTTTCTTGGAAGAAAGTTTGCTTCCCTAAGGCTAGCATTACATTTCCTAATTCCCTTTTCTGATAATTCAAGATAGAAAATTGCCTGATGATAACATGGCTGCAAATATACAGCAGTACAATAATATATACAGCATAAACACACTAATAAATTTCTGAGCTAAATAAACCTTCTACAGCTGTAGCTTACACATTTGTATTTTATGGTATCTTTGAAAAATATCATACTCAAACTATCCACATAAAAGTCACTGAATTACAATTTCATAAAGGTCTTTAATATGTTTAGTCCATAAAGCCAGGTACATTTTAAGGATACTTCTAAAGAGACATAAATAAAAATTGTGTTCCTATTAAGGATGTAAAAATTGGGTAGTGGTCAGATTAGCACAGATGAGAAGGCCAATTTTACTTATCACCTTGGCATATTTCAAATGGAATTACATTACCATTTTGTTGAATTAAACTTACACCTCTAATTGTTAATTAAGCATCTGAATTAATATAAATTGAAGTAACAAAGATGCCATGACAGTTCTTCAGCCAAAAAAGCAGTAGTCATGTAACTATAAAGGTGCAAAATGTAATGATGTGTGGCTGATAAGTAGCTTTTTTGTATATTTCTACAGTACAGCAATAAGGTTAAACTTCAGCCTCTCTACCTCTGGTATAATTAATTGAATATTATTAATTTTCCCACACTCATTGCCACAAAGAGCAACACCTTAATATTCACTGTTGTTTAGGAAATAAAATTGGAATTTGATGCAGGGGATTTATGTGAGACCTGTCATTCAAAAGAAAATATTCCTCAGAGGGTCAGAGATGGCAAGAGAAGCTTTCAAAAGGGATGAGGACAGGTTAACTCTGTGGTACAAAACAGGCTAACTCTGTGGTACAAAACAGCAAATTCCTACAGGACATACATGTCAAATAACTGGCCCTAATACTTTTGATGTTCTTGAAAAGAGCACAAATTCCTGGTACTAAAAAAACAAACCCAAAAAATCACTCACACAAACATCTCCACCAAATCCTACCCCTGCCAAAAAACCCCAACCAAAAGCCAAAGAAAAACCACAAACCCTTGCTGGTTTTAAGGCGTTACAACTTCAAGGACTCCAAAAAGAGATATCTTGTCTCACAGAAGTGTTCTGGGCAGCACTTGCCAATATTATACCTTTTGTTCTCAGCACTGCCCTAGTGCAGGGGAAGAGCACTCCAGGCAGAGCTCATCAGACAGTGGCAGATGCTTGGGGAGCACCCTCAGACAGCCAGGAGGGACACGTGGGGAGCTGGCCAGGAAGAGAAGCCAGGCAGCAAAAGTCCTGCAGGCAGGGAGGCTTCTTTGTCCCCACCTTAAAATCTGTCCAACAGTGAGACATCTCAGATGAGCCTGATGAGCCAAGGTCAGTATCTTACCCTTTGTTTATATCCTTTTGAATAACTTTTCCAAGGCTCTGGCATTAGTCCCTGGGAAGTAGTCTATGATGTTGTCTGATTAGAATTGCTCTATTGGGTGTCTATAATGGCTCTATAACTGCTGTATATTGGCATTACACAAGGCATGAAACAAACTGATCCTTCCCTTGGTAATAAGTCTGGCTATCCAACAATCAGCAGGTTGGAGACCTTCTAATGTCAAAAGCAAACAGTAAGAGAAGGATGCAGCTTCTTGGCTCAGGGTTACACTGTAAAGCGCAGATGTAAAGTGAGCGGGGAATTCACCCAGAATAAAACAAAGCAGCTGAAAGGCCCATCAGAGTTGAAATCTTTTGGCCTTGTAAAGGATGACTGAACAAAATTCAAGAAAAAAATAACAGCTCAGGAGCAGTTTTTTTTAAAGAGTGACTACAGAACAAAGGTTGTGAGAGGATATAAAGAAGATGAAACAATAAAGCAATGATGGACATAAGATTGAAAATTTAATTTTGAAATTTTGGGTACTGGCATAGGCCCTGATAAGAGTCAAGATCAAGATAAAGATCAGAGAAAAACTGTGTATGAGTATGAATGTTTGATAAAATAATGGGATTTACAAAACTGAGAAATGTACTAAATCCACACTGAGTTTAAGTATGCTGAGAGATTTTGGGCATCAAAGAATCAAAAATTATACAGAAAAGACCTTACAGTCCATATTTCCTCAAAGTAAATAAAGAAGTACGACTTGAAGTAAGAGACCACAGAAAGCAACTCCTTAGCAATTCTTAACAGTGATTAATAAAAATATTAGTAAAATATATAAAAACATATTAGTAAAATAAATACATTAGTCAAAACTCTGTCTTACACTGGTAAACAAGTCCTTACTAATAAAGAAGGTAAATATACTGCAATACAGAACAGGCAAACATTAGAAAAGAAACAAGTAGATAATACTTTTCTTGAATAGAGGCTCAGTGCCTTCAACACATATCCATCATCAAGCTACGTGCACATTGAGCCCAGCAGATAGCTGTAGAGATGCAGGAATGAAAGCAGTGTAGGGAACATTTGAAAATGCCTGATAACCATAGTACAACACATAAAACAGCCCAGTGTGCAACACTCACGCCTCTCTCTCACTGCTCCTTGGGCTGACACTGTGAGGCAAAGATGACAGTCTGAAAACATGGGGTAAGTAAAAGGCAGACCATCTTCTGTCTTTATGGAAAGTCAGAAATCAAATCCTTGCTCCTTACCAAACTTGTTTCCACTGCCAAAGTAGCACGTTAAAATACAATAAAAGAATACTCACCACTCCAAAGAGTCTGAGAACAGAAAACTATTACCAAACGATTCTAATGCTTTTCTCCAGGAGTTCTGAGATTTAGTAGGGTCCTATCTGACTGTCTTTTGCACTTTTTAGTTAGGAAAGACAGAACTTAGGAAAGCTTCTATGCAGTCCAGGTTTTTCAAACTTTGATGTACAGCCTGAACCTGTAGGCATGTCAGTAGTCCAACCAAAGATATACGTACATGTGTCAAAAACCCTTACACTTCAGTGGAAAACAGAGCAACTCCCTCTCCTCTTTCCCCCCAGTCCAGACAGTTACGACAACTTCCCTGTGCAAAAACATCCTCTGCATCTACAGGTTTAAGGTGTTCTCAAAAAACCACTTTCTGTTGTTACACCACTGCATTTAACAGCACGGTTAATTCAAGCAGAACATGTTCCTTGCCACACTGCGTCACTTCTGCCCCACAGCTCAGTGCCGTGGTGAGCCCAAACAAGTCTTCCACACTTTTCCTCTAATGCTGCTTCACTCCAAATCAGTTACAGCTTCTTAGAAAGGCTCTGATGGTTGAGAGTGCCTACAGCAATTTTTTGGCACCTTTAAGCTCTGTTAATTTTCACCTCTTTAAGAAAGAATCATATTTAGAAGCCATCACATACATTCAGGATGTGGACTTCAAGACTTCAGATTTGTGAGACTTGTGACAAATGGTGAGGGTTTGTCACATTAGAAACTCTGACGAGAAAGAGCTACAGTAGATGTGGTTGGAGACAAAATAAGAGCATGGTAAGATTTGCTCTCAGATTCAAATACTCTGTTTGCTGTTTATGGTAATAAAATTTATTAGTAGTAATTTTTAGTTTGACATTAGAGCATCAATTTGGAAAACATCTCTTGCACCTAGGTATCTTATAATGACCTTTTCATATTTTTCTCCTTAAATCTGAATGGTCTTATCAGTATTCAGAGAGTTGGTAAGGTGCTAGAAACACCTACAGCAGAGAAAGAGGCAGAGACAGGGAAGGGCTCTGATACAGTCTCATAACTAACTGCATATTAATTTGAGCAATAAAGAGTTAGAACGTTCAAAGCCACTTTCTTAAGACTGGGTAGACTGTACAACACATGCACTTTAATTGATTCTAAATCCCCTGATTTCAGCCACTCAAGCATATACAGTATGACAGCAGACTGGTCTCATAGTGCCACAACAACTGGATATGTCCCCAGGGACCAATACTTCAACATAGCATAATGGAGAAAGGTACCTCCATCATCTTACTTTCTCCCTCTCAGTCTCCTTCCTTCCCAAATAAAAGAGAAAAACCCTCAAAGTACAAAATTTCGTTATTGTAGTTCCAAACTGGCAAAAAAAATTTTACTTTTTCTCTAGGAGGAAGTGATCAATTTTGTGATCCTATATCCATGTTCTAGCTCCAGGTAATTTTTTCTTCTTATTATAAATAGCTTATGATCCACACATTCCATACTGTTCTAGTCCACTTAATTTTTTTCTCAGGAAACGTAAAAAAAGAAAAATGTGATGATCAGTACTCGTTTCTCTTTTCTCTGTTCTCCATTACCAGTAAAACACTGTTACATAAAGCAAAGATGTAGGTGTTAGTATGCGGTGGTTTTAAACATAAAATACACATCTTGTGCATCCTCATCCTTGTTCCTTTGCCCCATGAACACCCTTAGCAGTCCCTATGGATGGTGAAATTTTAAAGAAAATAATTATCTCACTGTACCTCTTACTTCTGACTCCATTTTTTCTCCTTGTGAATGCACTCTGAGTTTTTGCAGTGTTAACAGGATATTATTAGCAGTTTTTTCTGCAGCATCCTTCATCAGTGTCTTAGCAGTTACTTTAAACATTTTGAAGAACAAATGTCAACACGTGAATACCAGTTAATTTGCAAGTCCAGTGGGATTCATAGATAAAAAATGGAAAGTGAAGCACCAAACCAACATTTTCAAATCAGACTGCCTAAAAACACGTAAAATCAGAACGACATTCTGCTGCCATTTTCCACAGTGACCAGGAGTTTACTTATTTGATAAAATGCAGATGGAGTTGGATACTGCTGAAACTAAGACTACAATAACTTAATTCACTACATAAATTGTGGTGCAATTTTTAAAGATATTGAGCACATGAGGCTTTTTTTGCATTTTAGGATGACTGAGAACACCACTGAAGGTTGCCTGTTTTCAGGCACTGGTACAAAAATTTTCCAACTCAGCAACATGGAAGAAATAGATGCCAGTATGTGTAAAGATTCTCTGGCAGACGTTTGCAGCCTCCCTCTTTGCAGCTGATGATGTGTCCAAACCTTGTACCATTTCATAAGGATTTTAATATTTTGAAAAAGCCTCACATAGACACAGTAGTTCAGAAAGATTAATATGAAATTTAGTTAGGGAAAGAGGATCGCTAGTGGCATCTCCAAATTACTTCCACAACCTATCCATTCTCCTGCTCTCAGGGTTTAGTGCCTCAGTGTTTGGCCATTGCCACATATAGTGGTTTGAAAGCACAGTCATAATACTATTTCCCCTGAGCCTAGTTTGTGAGAAATGTGTATTTCTATTTAAAGCAACATCATGTTTAATTTTGTGACAATAAAGGATTTTTTTGGTGCATTCTTATTATGAATGTTCATTCCTCTTACCTTAAATATGTGCTCACAGGGGAAAATAAATCTGGATTTGAAATTTAATTTGTAATATGCTATGAAATATGGAACAGTTATTTCTGTTTATAGCATACTAAAAAAGGTAGTGCAAATACACAGTGTAAGCTAGTGGTTATTGATGCCAGCTCTGTTTTAAAGCAATGGTAATAGCTTTTCCTCTCAAGGGAGGGCAGTATTTCTTCTACAAACTATAAATTGTATCTATTATTTCACATTTTTAATGCTGAATTTTCATCTTAGATTTGTAGTTTGACATTTCTTAGCTAAAACATTTTCATACTCATGTCCCACATATTCTTAATGGAATCTATTAATTTCAAGCAAAAAGAACAATATTAAATGAAGGTTAAATTTCTTCTGGAAGGTTTTTTGTCCAGGGAGACGACGTGGATGTACTCAGAAAATTATTACACCTACTGATACCCTGAGAGGAGTTATAGTCAAAAGAAAAAGTCACTTTGAGTTTATAGATACTAAACAGTTCAGAGCAAATTTTGAGATCACAATCAAGATGCTGGGATCAAACAATATTGAAGTGTCAGTGTGTTAAAAATAAGTGGCTCAATTACTGAATGTGAAAGAGTCTTGATTCCTGTACTATGGAGCTTACCAAAATTATATAAGAAATTAGGGCATAGCATGTCAAAAAAATAATAAAATAAAGCTATTTCCTCTGACATTTAAAAAAATATAGCTGATATATCTATCATTCAGTGTCTGGAAATATTTCAGTCAAATATAAAGGTACCAGGAGAAATAAGTCATGAAGTCCAACCTATTTCATAAAACATCATGATCTGCTGTGTATGTATGAGTATGCAAGAGAAACTGAATGTGAAGTACTTTAAATTATAACATGTAACCATCTTCTACTAAAAGCACCACAAAGCCGGTAGTGAAAGAGGAAAGGAGTGGAGAAATCAAGGGAAGTGATGAAAAGCAAAAAATTAAACATTTGTGGGAAAAAACAGGTTATTAATCATTTTAGTGAGCAGAGTTAGGTTCTATACTCATGCAAATATGCACTGACACACATATATAGCACACAGAGAAATAAAGAACAGACAGTAATAGAAAATAATATAGGCAGATTAAAGAAATTAAATTATTTGGGTTTATGAGCAATGCAGCCGATGCTGATAAACGTAGATTGTAAAAGTGCATTGCAAATAGATAAACATGTGTACACTGGAAACATGGTCAGGATCAATTGTCCAAGTGCAGAAGAACCTCCATTTGTTACTACATATCAAACCTTAAGAAAATTTAGATTCTACTATAGTGCAGGTACAAAGAGAGGCATAAGTGGTTAAGGATGGTATTGTGGTAGATTCAAGTGGCAATTGAATTAACTGGGGAACAGGTTTCACATGTTCTTGTGGGGACTGGATCAAACATACCTTGGGAAGTTATGCCATAACAAAGTGAGAGGGAGCTTGAATTTACAGTTGATCACATGCTTCCCAAATAGAGCAACTTACTCAAACTCTGTTTATTCACATGGGGAGTTAATGCTCAGCAGCTAATGTGTTTTAAAATTTACACCTCAGCTTTTTCACAGTAATTTCTCCTCGAAGGCAAGCCTTGAGAGTGAAATTTTTCAGAACCATTAACGCTGGTCTCATTCTAGTCCCACAGAAATCAGTCATAGAATTATTTACTTAGTAGCAAAGTTATGAACATTTTGAAACATTCCCCTCTCTTCCTCATCTTGTGCTTTTCAGAATTGTATTTCTCACCTTGTAGTGATATTACAAAGGCAAATTCAAACACCTTGAATGTCCAGGTGATAGAAAAGTGGAGGAAACCATAAAATGAATTCCTTAAGTTTGAAATGCTGAGTTGCATTGCTACAGCTGAACAATAAAGGAAACATTAAATCACTATGCATGTTTAGAAATACATCCAGGTGTTCTGGAGGGATTTTAAATTACAGAGCTGACAAACTACCAAGCAATATCAGCCCACATGTTGAAAGATATTTTAAACCCGTGAACAATACTAAAAATGTCACTATCATTGAGGTAAATTGAGAGAAATTACATCAAAATTAGTGAGAAAATGGAAAGGAGAGATGATATGCTAAAATTAAATCTATTTATTTATATTATACCTCCCTCCCATATGAACAAACACTACCCTATTTCACTGAGCAAAATTTTTACACTGCTTTTAGATTCCATCAATCATGCAAGCTAAATAGCATGGGGTAAAAAAACAGGTTGACAACGTTGATTTGGCCTTCTGACAAAGTACTTCACTATTAGTTTCAGGGTAAAAAAGCAAAGACTCAATGTGGATTAAAAAAATAGCTCAGAAAGCAAAGTATAGGAATACACAGGAAATCTTCAACACCCAGCTAATTCACAGCCTTCCACCAGACATCTCTTTAGAAAAAAATACTGGTTGAGAGTTTCAAAGGAGTCCAAGGAGCTTCAGTTACTGATTCGTTTGAAATTTGAATTTCAAATTAGAGATGGACAACAAGATCCCTCAGACTTCTTGGAAAGCCCCACCCTTAGGATTCTTTGTGAAGCACTCAAAAATCTCAATGAAAACTTCAGTTGGATGCACAGCAGTGGTCAAAGGCCAGCATATTATTAGTATGCAAAAGCAGTAAGAGAAAATGACAGTACAATTTTAATGTATTTTGGTAAACTAATGGTTCAGAGTGACTAGGACAGTGTGTTTCATTCTGGTCAATCTCTCTCAAAAGGGAGTTCAGAGGTGGCTGTCAACAGAAGATTGCAAGCACAAATAATTTGTTAATATAAGGAGATAGTAAAAAAATGCAGAGTCTGTACTTAGCTGCATTAGATAAATGAACTAAGATAACCCTTACTCATTCCCTCACAAGTTCACAAAACATATTTCAGTGAAACAAAAATGCAACAAAATTAAAACTGACAAAGTTATATGCTCTAAAGTATGCACAATTAATCTAGGAGTGTCATTGCCACTAAATATTGCTGCAGATCTATGTAATGTAAACAAAAAGAAAGAAACTGCCAACAAAAAAAAAGGACATTTTAAGTTATATTTCAGAGTATTTAATTTCTTATATAAAAAATCTACTATAAAAGAAGATTTTACAAGAGCTCCAGGTGAAAGAGAGATCAACTTGAGAAAACTGCATTTCTAGCTTCATAATAACTAGAGGTATATCATACAGAAAAATGTAGCAACTTAGTAGGATACTTTTCAAAGAAATTTCATATAAATAAAGTCTAAATAATTCTTAATGCATTTGGATGTGTTTGTTTATTGAGTTCTGTGGAAAGAGGGGGAGAGAAAGATCTCCATCTCTGACTAAATGGCCATAGTTTCCAATCTCATCTCTCAAAGCCCAACTTTTGTCTTTCACTAATTTAGTAAAGACTAGGAAATACACAATTAGAGCATGCAGTCTGACATTGATATTGAAAGTCCAAGCAAATTAGGATTTACAGAAGACAAGGAAAAGCAGAGCAGCATGCCAGACTGGAGTCACGTTTCAGAGGAGAAAAGGCTGCAAATATAAAAAGTGAAGCAAGCTAACAGAGAAAGTTAGGAACTCAGATGCTTCTATGTTTATCAGATGCCAGGGCACAAAGTAACATGATTAAATGATTAAATTTAAGAGGACATGTGATAGCAATCACAGTTCATTTAATTTCAGATTGTGTGTCATGTTTTCTAGATTTTGGCTATTCTCACTGATCTATAAACTTTCTGTTGCTTCATATTCAAACAAGACCCCAAACTCTAGGCCTCTTTCCTCAGATCACACCTCACTAACACAGAGTATAATAAGACTATGGTCCATGTAAACAATCCTTACATTCTTCCTGCCTTTTTGCTTGGATGGCATTAACTCTTGGACAGTTTCTAATCCATCAAATCACATGAAATTCTTCAGCACAGCACTCTTATCTAGCCAACAACTCCACACCTGGGATTTGTACAGTTAAACATTTCTCTTCTTTTCTACTTATACTTGTTTCTATTAAACTGCAGCCTCTTTTATGCAAACTTTTACTTGGAGATAGCAACAGCATTTTGACACCCAGTCCCGTTCTTCTGTATGCTTGAACCCTTCCTGTCTTAAAGTCGCCCTTGTCTCCCCCAAATCCAAGTAATCAATAAAAGATACCACCTATTGTGTTTCTTATGCTTAAAAATTGTGCAGTCCAATGTGTCTTTTTGCCAATAAACACTGAACTCCTTAGCACAACTTTCAATCGAGATGTATTAAAAAGAAAGTACAGGAATTAAAGACAAGGCAAGAGTTGATACGCGATTAAATAAAGAACAAGAGAGACGAATATATGCAGTGAGCAAATAAAAATATAATTAGCCATGAAGGGAACATAATTTCATGTGACAAACAACAAACATCTAGAAATCCTATCCCATTCATCTCAATGGAGATGTTAATTTCAGATTAAGTCAAATTAAAACAAACAAAGAAGAAACAAAACCAGTTCTCCATCTCTGAAGCTACTTGCAAATCGAAGCATGCTTGCATCCTGGCAGTGTTTTTAACTGAAAAATTTGTTAAGCTTCATCTAAGAAAGGCTATAGTTGTTTGAACCAAGCATTTACTTGTCTTGTACCCCCTCTCTAGCAGTGGCCTATCAGGACACTTAAGGGAGTGTACAAAACCAAAGCAAACATGCAGCGATTTTTCCAAGCACATTTTCCTAGGCTCCAGCACGTCTGAGCTTCAGTGGCTCTCTGGAAAAGAATCATGAACTTTATAGCCCTTAATGGATACTATTAGCAATTCTATAAATCTTACTACTTTTTACTACCTTTTGAATCACTGTAAACACAGCTTCTGTCAAGGAGTTCCATGGTGTAACTATGTGAAACTGAAAAAATACTTCCTTTGGTTCAACTTAAACACATCACCTGCTAGTTTCCTCTACTGCCCACTGTCCTTGCAGTGAAGAGCCAGTGAACAATCACTCATAATCTATTTACTCGCCACTCATGGGTTAATAAACTTGTCATAGCCTCCTTCAATTTTCTTCTTCCCAGACTGAAAGATTGTTGTTCCACTTGTTCCTTGTTTAAAAAATTTATTTAATCATCCTTTACTCATCCTACCTATTCTTCTCTTTACCTATTCAAGATGCAGGTGCAGTGCTGTGACTCTGCTTATAACCATGATGTTCTTTAATTTATTCTATTTCTTTCTAAAAATGCGTAATATTAAATTTGTTTTTTTTTTGCTGCTACTATTTTCATAGCTAGATATAGATAATCTCACATAGAAGTTCTTAAACAATAATTGTCAGTTTAAAGTCCATTCTTGTGCACAAATTTATATTTTTTTTACACTTTGAGAACTACTTTATTTACAGTGAATTTCACTAGTCACTTTATCACTCAGTATCACTGAGGTACTTCTTTGCAGTTGGCTTCCATCTCTCCTATTCTAAATAACTTACTATCAGCTGCAAATTTTCCTATATAAATTTTCCCGTTCTAATGCATTTGAAATAGTGCTGGTCTTGTGTCTTTAACAAATTGCTTTGTAAGCTCTTTTTGAGTCTACATTATTGTGGTTTAATATTGTATTTTTGGGCTTTATGTTTCTGTTATTCTTGGATAATGGAGTAATAGGCCTGCCTTAATTTCTTACACACTGATTTGTTGGTGCCTCCTTATAAGAAGATTTAGCCAAAACCTGATTTTTAGAACAGACTAAATGAACCTCTAAGAGATGTAGCAAAAGTAGCTGAACAGAGCCATTTAATATATAATCATATGAACTAGAATAATTAAATTGAACCTTTTTGCATTCTAGAGGATCTTAATTTGTTACTGAAGCCCAAGACTAAAACCAACCACACAGTTCAAGATGCCAATACACTGCTTTGGGAGTGGCCTAGATGAAAGCATCGGTTCACTTGCTGAGATTTGCTGATGTTTTTGCAATAAACATCCTCTACAATAGGTATACAATACAAACCGCACCCATCAGTGGGAATTATTTGTACTCATTTTAATAGCTTTGGAACAGTTCATAAAAATGGGTTAAATGCTAACAAACCAATAATGTTTTTACACCTGACATTTTATTATTTGGTTAAGGCTATGCAACCTCTCTGAGAAATTATTTCTTGAAGATCCGTTGTCAGTTTCTCAGCTAACTTTAGAACTATATTTTCACTTTTCTCTCTTTTCAATACATGACTGAATAGAGATATCCAATAAAGTTCTTTGCCATGTTCTTGAATTTAGGGACACATTAGAATTCCTTGAGGTAAAAGAAGCCATACTTCAGGCTAAAACTGTTTGCTTACATTATTTTGTTATCAAAGAAAACCAGGCAATATATTTTTTTCTTTTTTCCAATATCATGCTGCAATTTCAGCAACATCTCCTTCAGCTGGCATATCTTCCACATCAAGTCCTGGGATATTTTAACTAGATTGTTGTATCTGGTACTTGAACTTCACTTCAGCAAGGGTAAATCTTAAGGTTCATGTTAATAGCTCCCTTTCAAAATCCATTGGAACTGCTCACACATTCTTAAATACTTAATTGACTGTGACAAATGAGCAAGCAAAACAAAGAGAACAAACTAGAAAAAAAGGCTCAAACTAGTAATTTTCTGTAAAAGTTAGATTCTGACACGCATTTCAAGACTCCATAGACATGGAAACATAGGGCAACTTTCTTAGAAACTTCCAGTACATTTTAATGCATCCCTTCTTAACTGATATTAAAATGTATCCCTACTAAATGGAGAACCTTTAATTTACAAATTTCCAAATGCAAGGTTTCTACAAATATTGCCCATATTAACAAAAGCAGTCAGGTACACATCGCCTGATAATAACTACACAAAACAGCTAAGAATAGAAGCATATATAATTAATAAGTACTTTAAAATATGTGTGTTAAATATTTTTCAAGGCAAGAGAAAATATTTTCTCTCATTGTTTTCTTTGTAAGTAGATATTTGCATATGTGCTTACATTATCAGCACTTACTATTTTAATATGTCTACTCAGAATAAGAAAATTAACTGTGCATGTACATCTGAGGTAAATAACAGCTTATGTTGCCTTCTTATTACCAGTTTTTAATCTTACTGATGAAAAATTTTAAGTACTATGGCAAATAAAGGCAATGCTTTAGTCCCAGGCTGCAGGGATTTTCACTGACCTCTTAACTATTCCTGTACTAAATTGCTACTTCATTTTTAATGAGTGTTCTATAAATGGAGTAGCTGTTTGTATTCTGAATCTGCAAATGTTGCAAAAATTTCTTAAAATGGGTCAGTTTCAAAACCCTAAAACTTTCAGTCTATTATTATATAGTAGTATTTAGAGAACATTCTCATGAGTGGATGTTTAATAGTAGACATGTATTTTAATGACAGAAATATTAAATAACAATATCAAATAATGTTGACTTTTTAAAAAATCAGAATTCAGTAATATTAAACCCAAAATAAAACCAATTAAATAAATTAAAACCAATGTCTTCAATTGAACAGCAAACACCAACATGCATGTCTACAGATAAAAATTGTTATTAAGCTTGAAAGATGACTTAACCATTAGGCACTGTTCAAAATTCAAGATACTTAAGTTCTGTTCTACCAGTGAAACTACTGCTTCACTCTCATAAGAGATTTAATTTCGGTTAATTCTAGCAATTTTAGCATGATTTGTAATAATAAAGCCACATTGTCTTTCTCATACCACCTGAGCTATTTCACTTGTACCTACAACATGTAGTGGAGACCAGTACTGCAAAGCCATTTACATTCCAAAGTTTTCTAATTGATGTTCCTGCTGCAGAACACCAAAACTGAAACACTTAAATATTTAACAAAAGTGGTATGTCATTAGGATGTGTTTGAAGGGCTGCTGTTAGGACATTAGTCTGGGCTCTGGGAGAAAAATCAAGCACTTGATTTGTCTGACTGAGAACTAATTTTCCATTATTACACCAGACCACCTCAAGAGTAACACTTGTATTCTCTCCTCCTTACCCAGATTTTCTATCCAGCATACTTTTTCAACTCCAATTTAATTAACACCTCCCTTGGGATTTTGGTTTTTGAGACTGGGGAGTTGATAATAAATTACAGGCATAGCTGCAGAGGCATGAACATGTTTGTCTCCATCTGTCGGCATCTATAGTTTTGAAGAGTCCTGAAGGTAACTGTACCCTCATTCCATCAACAGGACAAGGCAGACGGTGAGAGGCTACAAATGAACATTTCCAACTGCACAGAGCAGTCTGAATTAGCATGGGATTTGTATCACCAGTTAGTAAAGGCTAACAACTCTGCTAAACATACTGGCATTTAAATAAGAAAAGAAATAAAAAAAGAAAATAGCAAATTTCAAGTCTTGATCTGTGTTGCTTTGCTTTTATACCTTCCTTTCATTTGGTCTCTCAAAATGCAGAATCCAATTAAATGGCAAAAATTTCCATAATTAACTAGGAACTATTCTCCTTTCTTTTCTACTTAAACACATAAATCCCTCAACCTTAAGAAATGGGAGTGGAATGAAATAGTACAAATAAACTTTTATAAGTAGGTAACTTCTATATACATATCTACAATATGTGGCCTCACAATGCCACAGAGTCACAGAACGCTGAGGTGAAAAGGACCTCAAGACGTCACTTAGTTTGCCACTCTGCCCCAAGGCAGGATCAACTGAAACCATTCTTGACAGATGTTTGTAAAACCCAATCTTATAGAATTTCCAGTGATGGAAAATCCATTGCTTCCTTAGGCAATCTAAAAAAACATTGTTAAAATTGCAGCTATTATTTGAGATAGCAAAAAGTCCTTACCGACACCAGTCTAAAAGATTAATTCTTTCCAGTTTTAATCCACAATATGGCCCTCTTGAATTCATGCAGATAATGACTATGCACATATATTTCCATGACTAGGCATACAAAATGTATGTTGGTTTTCAATTATATAAAAAGAGAAATTCTGCATCACTGATCACAAGTGCTCTTAAATTAGTAAATTACAGAGAACTTCACATGTAATCAAGGTACAAATGCATTGAATTCTCCAATACAGTGTGGTGTATTCTAAATAAATTTAACTTACTTTCATATTGTTTTGATACAGGACTGACATTTTCATGTACATATATAGAAATATACACACACATCCCCCATGGGTAGACTGTGGTTTAATACAAATTTCTAATGCAAAGTATTCCCAAGTGTCTGTTGAAGCCAAAGGTTCTAATGATAAAGAAATTAGCACCTTCACAAATGAGGACTCTATGGTGAAGCCAAGCCAGATGGCTCTTGTCACCTGTCTGCATCCTGACTTGCACAGAAGGGTCAATATTACAGTTTATTCACAAGCAGGAGTTGAGAATCCCTGTTGGTTGCAAGAAGGATAAAGAATTAATTCTCTCCTAACAACATAAAACCCAGCAGGATTTTACCTGCAAACGCAACAACTCTTTCCAGAATTTAATACACATTAAGTAAGGGTTCTTATGTTTTTCCCCCCAACTTTGTATCTTTTTTCTCCTTTCTGAGAATAATTTTACTAGGCAAATTAAAATTTTCATGGTGGTAGAGAAAAAAAGATCTTGCAGTTATGGGAAAAGGACTGCTTTAAGGCTTTAGTCCTGATATCTGGAAGAAAAAGGGTAACAAAAATAGATCAAAAACTATTTTGAAAAGTGGAAAAATGGACAATCTCTTTTTTGATTTTTTATCCCCTAGAAGAAAAGTTTTGAACTTACTGAGTTAAATATTGACAACATTCTACCAATAAGTGTGTAGGGACCTTTTCAAACAGCTGGAACATTATAGATTTTTGCAAGTTCACAAGCCCTGTGCTCACATTTCCAGTAAAAGCTGCTGTCTAATACAAAGCTAAATGCCCCAGGGACATTGAAGTGAACATATTTTTCTGCTGGTTTAAGCACACCAGCAGTCATTTGTAGAGTTTACATGGCTTTCTTGTCAATACCTGCTGGTCACAGTTGGTGAAGAAGCAGTTTCACTTATGATCTGCTTGCTAATTAAGCATGGCAGCAGCCATTCAGAGTGAAATTTTCAACAACCTGACACACAAAAGGAAAGAATCAGCTGTATTCTCAGAAGACTTCGATCTTTAAATCATTGGGATTCTGTAGTTACTGGAACTGAAAGATAATAGAAATTACTTTGTCAGATTAACATGCAACTTTTCTGATTAACTATAACATACTGTATGTAGGATAAATGCTTTAACCCTGATATTCTACAACATAATTCTTTAACAGAAGGAAAGTTAAAAGGATTTGAAGCTACCCCAATATAGGCCAAAAATCTGTATTGTCTTCTGCTTCTCCTAATTTTCTTCAGTGGTTCATAGTCTACCCTTCCCTGTTGACATCTTTCATCATCCAGCTGTACTTTATTTCTGTTGTCCATTGCTTTACTTGCAGGAGCATTGCAAAGTTGGTGCTCTTCTGCACAAAAACATCCTAGAAAGTATCAGGGAATCCACTTCATTGCTCTGTTTCAAATTTCTTTGCTTCCTTGGCCTTCAAAAGCCAGTTGCTTCTTTGCTGAATGATTATCATCTAACATCTTATTGGTGCCTTGTATTACTCCTCCTCCTTGGTTTGTATCTATGTGGTGTCTCTTAGTTCATGCTCATATTACAAACTCATAGACAGAAGTCTTTGGCATTTGTACAGCCCCACCCAGTGGCCCCAGGCTTGAATTCCAAGACACACTGCAATGCAGTAAATAAAATAACCCCTAAAATACTAGTTTCTTTGAGAACTCACTATTTTGCTATGCCCCTTGTGTGCAGAGTGGACAAATCTGGAGTGGCTGGTAACCACATCTTGTAATGAAATAGAACACACCGGTAAAAGTGAACTTTTTCTGAGAGAAACCTTAAAATGGCAAAGGCATTTAGTGTACCAGAGGTGACTGAAAGGCCTCTTCCCACAGAGCAAAACCTCACTCCAAGGAGCACTATCACATCTAAGAATAGTTTGATCATCCACAAGCCATACGCAAATTCTTTAAATAAAATACAATAAATGTTTACTTATATCTAGTTTGCAATTGCAACTTTTTAGTTCTTGTCCACCTATGCTTTACATTCATCTTCTCTAAAAATGGACATTTGACATAATTGAAAAAGAAAAGGTGCCTTTTGCAATTTTGGACAAGAAATAGAGCAACAAAACTTCATTTTTAAAATATCCTAGGGACAAGAACGCAATAGAAGGTGTTTCTATGCTGCTTGTAAAGGCAACAGGCACAGAAAAAGTTTAGAAAGTCTAGTATTTTAAATATCTGGAAGGTGGAGGCTTTTCCCACACTGCCTGTAGTAGAGATTAGGCCTGAAAAAGTAAGCTGTTACTAGCCACTGAATTGCCTTGTCTGCCTTAATAAGGTAATAAAGGATTCACAGCTGCTTTTGGCAGCAGTGGATGGTGTTCCAAAAGGAGTGTTCCTGGCGAGGAACCAGTGCAGGCAGAGAGGCCCCCAGCCCGGAGCAGGCAGTTTTTGGGAGGCGGCTGCAGTGTCCTGGTCACTGCAAGCAGGGACGTCCCCATGGGCGCTGCTGCTCTCCTGCCCGGGCACTCTGCAGTGCCACTCGTGTCTGCTCTGCCCAGCACAAGTTCTGCAACAAGCTTCTGTGGGGAAAGCCATCTGGTAGTGTTATTGCAAATCTGCTTTTGAAGAAAATACTTTGAAAACTACACAGACTTTATTTTGAAGCCCTTTTTTAAAATTTGAGACAAACTAAAGATCTCTTGGATAGATAGCAGAACAAAAAGGTTTCAGGAAAAAAAAAATACATATATATAAGGTTTCCTTTTAAAGACTAGTATTCTTTCCCTGACCTTTGGCTATTTTAGTTTCTTAATGGCAAATGAGGTTGAGCTATTAAATTCTCTGGGGATAATACACAATAGAGCTAAATAAAGAATCAAAATTGAGGCACAGTGAAAAATACATTAGAAAAACAAACTACCAAAATTTTCAACTAAATTAGTCCAAAGAGTTAGAAAGCCTTTAAATTTCAATTTCGTGATGTTGTACTGAAAAGTCATCCCCTGGTCCTGATGATTTTCCTGTTTTTCTTGTCCTGTTTTTTTTGTGTTGTGGTTTGTATATTATCACTTCATTGGTATCTATTCTTTGAAATGCAGCTCTTGACTGAGATTTTGGCTACACCTATAATGAAATATTTTCTGCTGTGGAATACTTGCAAAATGCTGCCAATAATCACTAAAAATCAGAAAATGTCCCAGCAGGCAGTGCTGTCAGTGCATGAGTAGCCTCAGACATGAAATTCTGCATCGGAGAACAAAGAACAAAAGGTCTTTGAGCTTCTTTCAACATCAACTGCTACTTATTAAATATCAGGATTTTACTAAGAATGCTTTTAAGAAATGCTTCAATGGAAAAAAGGTCACAAGAAAGCCACCAGTACCAATTTTGTTTCCAGTTGGAGACTTTTGCACAAATGTTACTCCTGTGCAAAAATCCAATACTGTTTATGATGATGCAAGAACGACACAATATTGTCTGTGAAGCTAGTTTTGCCCTGAGTAAGAACTTTCTGGCATCAAACTAGATTAAAAAGAACAGATGGTTGCAGAAACTTAATTAAGAAAAAGGAAAGGAAGAAGAAACCGATATCAAACCTTCTGAATTTTTCCTGAAAGAAGTAGAAAGGATGTTTTAGAAAGTTTAGATCATCTAATCCATGTAAAATTCAATCAAAGAATTAATATATCAAACACTTGAGTCATAAAGAAGAGCCAGATGCTCACCATGAACTTACTTGGACACTGCTAAATGGTCACTATATGCATTCTCGGGAACTGAGTATAATTAAAAAGTCTTTACAGGTAGTTATAAATTATCATATTCTTATTCATTAGCACAGAATTAATCGAACACAGGTTGGCTTTAGGTCTTACCTTGTTCTGTATCTGCCTGAAGACTTGGCATTCCTTATATTTGATTAAATATGGAACTTTTCCAGAGCACTAAGAAAACCCAAACAAACTCCCGCAAAAAACCTTCAAAAAAAACAAAATCCAGAAACAACTGCTACGTAAAAGACAAGAAGTATTACTAATGAGCGTAAAAGCAAATTTCTTTTTTAAAAATACAAAATACATCAATTTTAGTAATTCAAGAGTTGTTTTTATATAGATCTCAGACAGCATTGCTTCTGGGGAGAGCTTGGGATTACACTTCCCATCTGCATCTGGGCTTGTTGAAAACTGACATCTTCTGCAAATATAAGATACAGTTTATAAATAAAACAGCCCTCTAAGAGTTAGAGCTACAATCATAGCAACATAGGCAGATACACATGAAGCTGCCATGTATTCTCACAACAATCTGCAAAGTGCACCAGCAGTGCACCTTACACATGAATCTCTGTGCGTGCAGGTTCTTTCCTGCAGTTTAATAATAAGTTGTTTCATATGCACACTCTGATCATGAAGGTCATGCTTAGTATTCTGCAGTAAAACAACATTTTAATTAAGTTACAAGAATATCAATTTCATTCTAGTCTTTGATGCTCTTAGAAACAATTATAAAGCAGCAAGAATTCCAGAAAGCAACTGTTAGTATTATTAAAATTTAATCAGACATCAAAGTTATGAGAATAGGTAAAAGCACCAGAAGTTTCTCAGAACAGCTGAAAAACCTTTACACCTGACTCATTAAAAGTACAATACTCTTCAACTCTAACAATGTGCAATATGGATAACTCCAGTAAAAATAGCTACAGCATATAATCTATTCTGTGGCACATCTTCAGGGGTTCAAAACAACAAACAAGAGGTACAGGTGTGAGTGAAGATGCTAATAATTAAAAATATTGACTCCTGTTTCTTTATAATAACAAGAGTCAATATTTTTAATTATTGTTGGTTTATAAATTTGTTACGATCTATAATAACTACCTTTAAAGTCCACTTGTGCCACAGAAGTATCTGTACAGGTCACCATAGACGGGAGGAAACTAAGAAAAAGAAAACTTGTAGATTGGGATTGAAGAACATGCAGTTAAAGCACGTTACCTTTTTGCTAGGCCTGCACTGGGCCATTGCAAAATACTTCAGTTTGTAGTGAAACCATCAAGTTCTATATTTTAATTTGAAAGGTGGTACATGAAGGTGTATATACAAATAAAATAAAAGATTACTGTGTAGTGTCTAAAGGGTAGCCTTGTTTATTGAAACAATAGGCACTGCTCTTTACGACCACTGATACTAAATCACTTTAGCAGCAATGTTTTTATTCAAAATTAGCTACCTGCCTGAAGTTATAAATTGTTGCCTTTCTGTAAGTACCGTTTCAAAACAGATCACTTAGTGAAGCAGCTCAGAAAACTGATGCGCTTGTGACACCTTCAATGTAGGTCAATTTTCTGAAGAATAAAGAACAAACCCCAAAATTTCAGAATATTTTAAAATTTCTGTTTATCAGACAAGGAAAAAGAGCCTAAGTACTTTACACTTAGGCTGTTAAAACTGTTCATTATAGGAAGCTTCTACATTTATTTACTTGTAGAACTGGCAGGGATCACTGTCTGTCACAATCACAGCCACAACACTTCACTCCTGACAAGACTTTACCACGTCTCTGTTAGCCCACAGCATGTCTGTGGGACTCATGGTTATCAATCTGATAAATCTCAATGTGTTGTGTCAGGTTTAGGCACCACCAACTGCTCGAGCACATAAACATCAGCAACTACCAGGCGCTCTGTAGTACTTTATATCCGTGCCCTACACTCTCCTTCCTGATTTTAATTTTAAGAAATCAATTTCCAGTTTCATTGCTCTGGTACCGATAATCAAATGGCAAAAGGTGTTGTCTGACACTGTGTCCAGTGTCCCAAAAAGATAATCTGAGGAAAAGAGGGCAGAACTAAAACCAATATAAGTTATTAAAAAATATTTTTTATAATCTATTTGAAACAAAAGACAATATAGCAAAACTTTACACAGTGTTAATAAGAAGGAAGATATACCTCTAATATGAGTTTATATGTGTATTTTTCTTCAGTTTTCCTGAAACTAAACCCTAAAATTTAAAAAAACCCCAACAAATTATGACTCCAGGAGAGATTTTAAATATGATTTTTTAAAGTGATAGATGAGATAGAGTTAAAACATTCTTTAGACCTAGTTGCAGGTATAATAATAATTAAGCCAGATGATAACAAAGGGAAAACTGAATTAATGATTTTTTTCTACACTTTGATTTTTTTTTTCTTTGCTGGTTTTTTTCTTGTTTTTAAATATATGTTTACAAAACAAAATTGAAAGAAAGATGTGAACAGTGCTTCTACAGCAGTGACTTTAGGGTGGAGACAGTATATTTTTCTTCTCTCTTTGAAAAAACAATTACAATAATCGCATATCAACAAAAACATTCTAGAAATGCAGAAATTCGAGTCTGAGTTAAAGACATTTCCTCTAGAAATCTACCTCTATGTATATCTATCTCTAAACCATCATTTGCCTTTGCAGTTAATATTCTGATAAATGCATCAAAACCAAGAAGCCTCAACAAAACTTCATTTCAATTTACATTTAATGCCCAGGACAGCAAAGCTTTAAAACTTAGTAAGTGAAATGATCAGCAAGGGATTTCCTAGCACAGCTTATCAATACAGAAAAAAAACTTACCTAACACAGTCACCATAGATCGATAACAAGAGAACAAAAATGAAAACTCTCTTTCAACTAAAAGAATGCTTTTAAAATCTGAAGGCAATCTTCTATTTGAGAGAATGCTTATCATTTTCATGGTTGAAAGAGAAAACTTGATAGTACCAGAAATGCTTCTGAGCAGGACTTGTTCTTATTCAAAGATTATTTATACTTCTCTTTAAAAAAACCCCACCTTTATCAGATCGCTCCATTACAGATACAGATTCTGATGCCACTTTAAGTGTCTAAATCCCAAAAAGTAGACCCTTCTAACCATGAGTTTCATAGCTAAAATATGATCTAGGCTGTTGGAACATGTAATGCCTCATTTTCAGAACTTTCAGTAAAACTGAAGAGTATTTTTACAGAGAAAATTTATCTACGCAGTTGTGAAGACAATGTGAAGTTCATCCAGATATCACTGAGTGCTAGGCACACACGTACAGGCTGAGAAAACAGGCTGAGAGCTGGGGCTGTTCAGCTGGAGAAGAGGAGACTGGGCAGACATTATAGCACCTTCCTGTACCTAAAGGGGCCTGCAAGAGAGCTGGAGAGGGACTTTTTACAAGGGTTTGCAGTGATAGGACAAGGGGGAATGGCTTTAAACTGACAGAGGGTAGATTTATATTGGACATTTGGAAGAAATTCTTCTCTATGACAGGCGTGAGGCACTGGAAGAGGTTGGCCAGAGAAGCTGTGGATGCCCCATCCCCAGCAGTGTTCAAGGTTGGATGGTGCTTTGAGCAGCCTGGTCTAGTGGAAGGTGTCCTTGCCCATGGCAGGGAGTAAAGTCCCTTTCAACCCAACCCATTCTATAATAATGTAATAATACTACTTTGGCAGGGGAAGCATATAGGACAAGCACACTGAATTCTTAGGATTTTGTTACCCAAGGAGAAAACCAGAACAGAGGTATAATTCTTAATGGTACTATTGGATTAACTGCCACTTTGGTAGCCAAGTAACCAAGGATAAGAGGTTCAGCTTTTGAAAGAAAATTTTTGTTTATAGTTTTCGCTATTCTCAAAATAACGTCCTCATAAAACCCTGCCATCCAAACTACTGGAGACATATCTTCTAATGTAAAAATAGAAGCCTGAAAATCTTTGCTTGAAAACTTCTATGACAGACATGAAATGATAGGAAAATCTCAGTGTGTGGTTTTCTCTCTACTGCTGGTGCATTTATATTGAATTACTGGGTTTCCCTAAGACTACTTCACAGGTGGGGAAGTGATCTCCAAGCAGAGGAAAGCTGGTCTCAAGGATATTTCTTAAACAGAGCTTTGCCTTAGGACAAAATTGCTAGTGGCATGCAACATATTTTCTGTATGTTTTAATTAGCCAGACAATAATATGGAATAGCTGCAGAAAAAAAAATTAAAATATTCACATAGATTCTCTTTTTAAGCTTCTTAGATGACAATAGCTAAGAACAACTCTTTGGGTGGCACCGGGATCAATTTTCAATGAAACAATTTTCAGCCTTATGCTCGGATGTTCTATCTACTAGTACAAGAGGCAGGAACATTTGATCTGTGAGACACAAAAAAGATCATGTTTAAAAAATCCCAATCAAACACCAAAACCAGGAGCACAGTCTACTGAAAACTATTTTCCTATCCAAGTTATATGAGGGAGGAGTCAGGCAAAGATGGGGATAGAATGAACATTCCCCTTCCCTTAAAGACATAATTTAATTAAGAAGTTGTTCTTTAAGAAGGCATGAAATGAGGACCCTTTGTGAAATCAATGCAGATTGTGTTTCTATCTTAGACAGCTCCATTAGTCACTGAATCCACCACTGACTTTGGAGATTCTAGAATCCTAATTTTAGCTTTATTAAGTGCCAAAATTATAGAGCATGAAGAGGGATGTTTGAGTAATCACATGATGGAAACAGCTTTGTCTGACTAGCTAGCTTCAACATTCTGAATTATGGATCAGCATTACCTAAATATGGCATCATCAGCTCCAAATGACCCTGGAGAGATACGTGAGATTGTTGCATGAGACACAACTCCCCTTGCCCTAATAAGCAAGGAATGCTGATATTTCTGAATACATACTTATCTGCAAATAAAGGTCTTAAATACCATCTCAGAACTGTTTGGTGGTCCCTCAATATACACCACTTTTCAATCTAGCTAATAATCTGTAATTCTGAATATCTCCAGTTACAAACCATAAATCTTAAAATGCCTCTATAAATTTTCAAGTTTGTCCTCTGGAAAATTTAGTTCAGACTTATATTAAACAGTTATCTTAAAACAAACAAACAAACAAAATGTTTGTTCTGGTTTGTGCACCTAGCAGAACAAATTTCTACTAACCTTACTTGCTTTATAAAATCTGAGATAATAAAAGCCAAAAACATTTTTTTGTTATACAATGAGTCAGAATACTCTGCCTTTTTTTTTCTATTGGAACAAAAGGGACTGATTGGAGACATAACCCACAACTTTTACTAAAATGCTTAACATTACAGAAGCAAACATACCCAGTGGTTTCACAGATGGAAAAAAGCTATTTTTGGAATCAAGGTATTTTATTCTCATTTCAGCAGATACATGCTTCTGAATAAAAGGCAATTAAGAACACATGATTAAAAACAATTATTTCCTACAAAAGTATTTTAGCTATTGTTCAGTTGGCTCCCTTTAACTTTCATCTCATCTCTTCATCATTATGTAAAACTTACTTATCTACATGAGATTGTTTTTCTTTTTTCCAGAAAATAAATAAACCAAACCCAAATCCAAACACTTCCACTCCAAACCTCCCTTACAGTAAAAAACTTTTTCTTATGTTCATATGGAATTCATGTGCTTCAGTTTATGCCCATTATCTCTTATTCTGCCACTGGGCACCACTGAGAAGAGTAGGAGTCCATCTTTGCACTCTCCAATTAGATATTTATAAACACTGATAAGGTCTTTCTGAGCCTTCTCTTTAAGCACCCATATCTTTGACAGGGAAGATTAGACACACAGGACAAATTGCCTCCAATACCTTTTTGATGTCAGAACCACAAAAAAGGAAGTTAATCTTCTAAGTGAGGCAGAGTACTTTAACATCTATAAAACTATTATTAACAACAAAGGAACTTGCCTACAAGAAGGTCACCATAAGAGGCTCTTCAGGGTGTTGCTTGGTGGGAGGACAGAAGACAACAGATGTAAGCTGGGACACAAGATTCCAATTGCCTATAAAGAAAACCCTTTTTTGCTCCAAGGACAGTCAGGCATGGCAACAGGTTGCCCCAGGAGGTGGTACTGTCTCTGTCTTCAGGTGTTTTCCAGACCAGACTGGGAAAACCCTGAGTAACCTGGCCTGACTTCAACACTGACCTCTTTTTGAACAGAGGGCTGGACCAAGATACCTCCTGAGGAATCTTCCAACCTGAATTTATTGTATGAGCCTATAATCTATGACAGAAATACTCACAATTCATTTTAAAGGAGCAGAATAAGGTCGGAGCTAGCTCTACCACTGTAAAACCAAAAGAAAATCCAACCAAAACACCCAATATCTATGTTCTAGAAGAACACAAAATATGACCACAAATAACACACTGTATGGGAATAAGAAAAAGGGTCTTAAAGTAGGGGTAGGTAAGAGAAAGAGATGTTAAATACTAATTCTGTAACAAGTTTCACACATACAGCAAGAGACAAAATGGTGCAGGAAACAACACTTCTGATAGACTCTATTATCTTGCACGCTGCATATGCTGCAGATTACAGATCCTTACACTTTTAAGCAAGCCTAGACAAAAAAGCTGTATTACCCACAATATAAAAAATCAACATCCCATTCTGAGAGAATTAATCTCTTCCCACTTTCAATGTGATTATGTTTGGTTTCCACAATTATAGTTCTTGTTGCTCATCAGTTCTTTAACAAGTCAGAGGCAAGAAGTGTGCTCAGACCTCTCCTCATCCAATACTCTGTCTGACTTCTCAGACATTTCAGTGGAAGCAGGTGCAAGTCTTTCAAAAGTGAGTTAGAGTGCACTTTGCAGATTTAATAGCTGCTTCCCCAACAGACTAAAGTGCTCCTGGTGTTCTGAAAAAGTAAATGAGAAAACTGAAGTTCTCTATCAATCCCTTGGGCCAATTACACAGATCAGAGATGGAATGATTCAAAGTATGATGAACTTGATTATTTTAGCATGAAAAGACTTGGTTCTTGCTAAAGGTGGAATCAGCTCAACTACAGCTGACCTAGACAGCTACATAAAATTACAGAGTTCTCCAAGTTTTTTCTGATTAAGAAAAGAAACAGATGATGGAATTCGATGTCTGGTGCAATCTTGCTTATTTACAGAGTTAAAGTTCTGCTTTTCTTAGCACAACAAATCACAAGCAAGCAATAGTTTTCTGTTCCTTACTATTCCCCTTCATCTACCACTACGTCTAAAAGCTCTCACAAAGCAGTGTCTGAATTCACACTTCAAGGAGTCATTTACGCAAAGTCATGAGCATTTGGTTCATTTTTCACTCTTGTACCTTTTTCTCATTTCTTCTAAGAATTATTTCAGCAAAACCCCTCAGCTACACATATTGCTATTTTACTGAGTGACATATCTTTGTTCTGGTGCTTCTTAAATGAAAGACGGTAGCTAAGCATCTTCAGTTAGCATTGTTACAAATAGAGTTTAAATTATTCTGTCATCCTACCTACGTGTGAAAAATAGTGACCCCATACTTCTTTAGTGAATATTTAAAATATAACTTTAAGTACTAACTTAATGAGACAGGTAAAAGACAGGTGCTTTGCCTATTTTCCTGTCTGTCCACTTATCCAACTACTCTCAACTACTGCGACTGCAGTATCCAAGAATTGCACTAAATGACTGGATCCATTTCTACTTTTTACTCTGAAGGTGCAAGCAATGAAAACTATGACCACTCTTCTGTGACACTTCTGTTACATTCTGTTCCTTTGTTAGCTTTCCAAAGAGACAACTTTATCCCCCAGTGGGATCCTACTCTCACTGTCAACAAATTCAAACACACTGTACAATAAAGGAATACATGTCCTTTCTAGAGTGACAAGAACTAGCTCACACAATCCCGTGTTGTGCTGTGTTAATACTCTCACATTAATCTTTCTGACAAATAGAGGGGAAAGACAGCATATACACCAAGATTATATAGAAAAACATAAAACCAAAGGTTTCAATTTAAGAATTAAAATGGCAGGGTGATATTTAAGGCATGTATACTGTCTTCCATGAAAAAACATTCACAATGCTTGGCAGGAAAAAATCAAAGCAAAAAGAGAAAGAGAGGGATAAAAATGAGCTTGTTACTTTATAAAAGCAAATAGCAAGAAATTCAAACTGAACAAACGTTATTTCTTTACAGTAGCCTCAGAAATGACTAAACACAGAATACATATCAGATGATCACAAATGAAATGCAGGGAAAAAGATGAGCATTTGCCACAGCAAAGACGCTCTAGTTTCTAATGTTAAAGAACTGAGTATGATGAGCACGCAAGATTAACTTCAAGGTTAATTTTGGGTATTTTATATTTTATAATGCCAGAGATAGAATTTCTCCTTTGCACCATGGACATTTTTGGATTTCTTTTCTTCAGCCTATGCTGTTCTCAATATAGGACAGTCAGGGTAGGCAGACAACATCTATTTAAATATTTGGCCTAGGTTCTGGGATTAAAGTCTTGGCTTAGGTCTGTCCTTCCCCCTGACTTCTAGTGCTGGTTCAACATCAACCCTACAAGATTATCACATTCCTATAGCATCCATGGTTTTCTCCAGGAATTGGCTATCACTGCTAGAGATTGTTAATTTCTAACCTGAGAGACCTGTTAACACATGGCTGTAGATGGATTTCAGACACCAATTATATGGATGATAAAACACTGGCTTTTCAAAACAAGGCTCTACTGTTGAGTCCTTTCCACACACAGCTGATGGCTAACTGTTGATTATTCACAGCAGAAAGCTCAGCTTTTCCACTGAGAGCCAGTCTGAGCCCCATCTATAAAGTCAAGCCCCGTAGATCAAAACAGACTCAGTTCTTGAGTTTTCTGTGCCAAATGAAGATCCAATGAAGGGCAAAGAAGGCCATACTTAGAAATGCAATGCAATGTACAATTTCTTTCTGGTCTGTGAAAGAGATGAGCAGGAAAATAGATGGCACTGGGCTCTGCAGGCAAAGACAGTTCCCTTTTACACTGGTGTCATATGGAGAAATTGGATTACCACGCAATAACAAGTCCAATAAGCACAGATTATGAGTGTAGGATAGAAAGTAATTTACCACTAGATTAATCCCAGACATTCCTCTTACCTAGACTGCATTAAAACAGGAACATCTATCTTTCCACCCTGTTGTTCAATGTGTTTCATATTCTTTGCTCCCCCCAGAAAGAACAGTACATGAATTTTTTTATTATATTCTATTTACTCTCTACTAGCCTCTCCAAAATAACAGTTTCACATGCAGCAAATTAAATATATTTGGCAAGAAGGTACCACAGTATTTTTAACTTGTCTGCATTTTCACTGGGAGATAATGTGGATCTATGACTTGAGCACGTGAAGTAGCTACTCTTAGACAAACACACACAGTACACCTTACTTTGCCAGATAGGGTCTGAGGTCACATCAATACAAGAAAATTCTGGAATATTAGGCCAAATTAAATCTAAAATATTGATCTACGTGTACAGATATTTCTTAAGAAATATAATGGCCATTGAGTGAAATACACTGAATGGAGAGAAGACAGAAGTGTTATATATATTGAATTAATAAGATTTAAATAAAAATTATTAGTTCAGTTTAACTTTGAACTGAAGTTTAACTTTCCTCCAGTTACCTTGGAGGAAAACCATTTATAGCTCCTCCCATTTCACTCAGCCTTCCCAAACTCATTCTCTTGACATTAAATAAGAAGAAACTAATGCATAAAACTTCAAATAGGGAAAATGTTTTCCTTATTACCTTAACAATTAGATGGTAATATTCACTTTTCAGAGCCATTCCAAATTAAACAGGAATGTATTAAAGTTGAGTAGGTATTTACTCAGCAGCAAAATTTAAATAAGTTAGATATTAAAAGGTCAAGATGAAATTATTTCATACTTGGATACTTATCTAACTAACTGGAAGGTAGATTTTGTATTCTGAGGAATCCTGAAGCTCCAGTAGTACAATAAATTAGTTCACTTAGGAAGTAAAATTCCTCAGATAATTTGTACAAGGGGAAAGAAATTTCCCCCTAGCCCTTTGTTAAAAAAAAAAAAAAGATTTTCCATTAAGTTATGTGAAACAAACTCCACTACTTATACAGATTTTCTGCTGCCAGCATGGCAAAATCTGCCCTACAACTCAGATTCCTGGAACTTGTAGTTCTCTTATAGTTAGGAGTAGGAAGACAGTAATTCTATTAAACATAATCAACATTTTCTCAGGAAATATTACATTAAATATTACGCTGAAATAGTGTGTGGACAGGTACATTCCCTCCAAAAGTTTCTCACCAACCCTATGTTGATACCTAAAATTTCTTCATGCCTTACATAAGTACATTTTAAAGTGCTAAGAACAAGCTCACCTCAATTACACACTACAATACATTTAAACCACTGTACACAAGGCACGCTCCCATACAGGAGATGTATCATTCAATAGCTACAAACCTAAAACTTAATTCTGAGTTTTACCCAAAGCTTCCTGTATAGCAACTCACAGTATATGCTTTGGTTGCTCCATCTATTTAAAAAAATAAGATTACAATAAGATTGAAAAAATAAATTTAATCTTACTATCCACATTAAAACCAACTAAAGAAAAATTATAAAGAATCTGTTGCTATTAAAAACTGTGCACAATTAACACATTTTGTGGGACCAGGATCAACAGCACATGACTGAACAGACAAAGAATGTGTCAAAATCCCAAAGCACATATAATACACCATATGCAGAGACAACTGATATTTTTGGATTCATAATTTTAAAAAATTACTCTGTAATCTTAGCGTTCTTCTTTTTCTGAACCTTTTTAGCAAGGAATCATTTATAGATAAATGCAAAATCATCTTGATCAAAGCAATACTTGCGATTTAAGACCAATGTAATTATTTCCTTCCTCACATATATATATATAGGATTATTTCCATTTAATAAATGAGAATACCCTAGGATCACAAAAAGTAAATTAGAAACAGCAGAGTAGCCCATATTTTTTATTTATAGTATAAAGTAATATGATCAGCTTGTACAGGTACAAAAATGTTAAAACATGTATGGTATTATTCCACAATTGGCTGAAGAGTTAATTACCTTAATCAGTATATATGGAATTATCTGATTTTTTTTAAGGCAATTTTACACACTGAATATTAGAGTTTTTACAGAAACAAAACAAAATGCTTTAACAGCATTTCCTTCTAGTGCAAGCTAGCACAAATTTAAATATCTCCCAGCAGGCAACACAGAGCTCTGTCTGATGCTCGTGTGTTTCTATTGGCTTCTGTTTGATTAAAGGAAACTGCTGCACTATAGAAGCAAAGTAGAACAATTCCTTGGAGTATTACAGCACCACGTTCTGTGTGTGTGACCACACAAGGATTTAAAAGAAGAATGATACAGTGCTCTTTTCAGAATATCAGATTATCTAACTTTGAGTAATGACTATTTAGTGAAGATTTATATTATTTCCATTTTTTAAAGCTCTATGCATAATAACCATAACAACTCTCTTTTCAAGATAAATTTAGTTTTGAAACTTCGGTTTTCTATCGCTGGCACTATTTATACTCTCAGGATATAGGAGATAAAGTACAAGCATGAAAAGCCAGCCATCAAACATTTAGATAACTGTCTTAAATTTCCATAATTTTGCAGAGGGGGTATTTAGAAAAAGAGTGACAATAACACAAATGTTTAACTCTCTAACCTGCTAAGGAGGCCTAACCTCTGAGGAATGTTTGCAGTGTACAGGCATGGATATTACTTTAGGATCCAGAAACTTAGAGCTAAAATAAGAGTGAATCAGAGTATGAAAATAACAAGCTTTTTGTTCTTCTTCATTCTCCAGTGCACATGTCAGATTTTGAATTTAGAAAACCCTAAAAGCACAAAAAAGTCTATGCATTGTGAGGATATTTCACTACTCTACTATAGGACATTAGGGAAAATACTGAAGCCAGAAAATCAGTGATACAAAGGTTCCCAAAACTACTAAGAGACTTCACATTCTACAGTACAGAACAAAATCAAAGCCATAAAATGAAATTCTGTAAATTAAGCAGATAGATTTAAAAAGCCCAACAAAACACCGTCCAAGTAAACTGAACTATTTATTTACAGAATAAACCAAAGGCAGCATGTAGTGCAAAGGAAGCAGAGTCATATCTCTGTGAGACTGAAATAGCCTAATGTTTGGGGATTAGCTCTAAAAGATTTCTGACTGTGGCAACCTAGGAAAAAAAAAACCCTTGAATGTTTATTTTCATATCACATCTCAAGAATCTAGCACTAGAAAGTGTCAAAGTTGACGATTGAAATTTATTTTCCATCTTAAACTTGACGGTATTTACCTTTATAAACGGTGCAATGGAAAACACAGTGCTGTGAGAATTAATGTGAGTCAAGGCTGGAAGATGCTCAAGAATCTGGCAGTTACAAGATATGAACTTCTTTCATCCTGAGAATTACCTACATGTCCTTCATACATGACAAGGTGACAAAATAAAATATTTCATTACAATATCTGTGTAAGGCTTATATTAAAGAATTCGTTTATCTAGAAACAATAAATAGCAAATTCTGAAGTTCCAGTAAAAATTTAATTTTTAAAAATTTTGTGTTACAAACTACTGTTTGCAAGGCTTGACTGCCTTTATTTAATAAGGCCTGCTTACTGTATAAAATGCAGTGAACAGCTTAGCTGAGTAATACGGCATTTTTGTGGCTATGATTTTAACTAGTTAAGCCACGGAAATAGATGACAGCTACTTTATTTTTAATCTTACTGTTGAAGTAAAGCCACAAACTTTTTCTTTCCAGAAATAATCCGCAAACTGATTGCTGTCAACTGATTGCTGGAGGGAAAGTCTGTCAACCACAGAGGGTGGAGACAGGAAAGACAAGCTCCCTCTTTCCATGTGTAAACACCTTTCTACAAAAAAATGGGAGCAAATCTTATATAATCTTTGTAAATTAAAGGTCTATTCTGTGTGAACTTTTAAAAAATGTTCTTTATGGCATCCAACACTTTTATTCAGGAAAAACTACATCTGACTAGACTTTGTTATCGAAGAGACATGATGTTATTTAAGTGTTCTGAATGAAACCCTGTTTCTTTGTTCCTTAAAAATGAAAGCATATCTTGTAAGAGCTGATTCTGGATTCTGAGGGATGTAGTCTGCCCTTTATAAACTTCAAACACATTTATACCAAAATTCAAACTCTTAGCAGATTTCCAGGTCTAAAATATATTGGTCCTATACCATTAATCTGCAGAACACCTACTTGCCTCCAGAGAGTGTAATGAAGATCATTAGTATCTATAAGGAGATTTTTACCTTGTAAACACTGTATAAATGCTGAATTATGACAAGCACAGAAATAATCCAGTTTCTCTTCATCCAGAAATGAAAACATTATGCTTGTATTTGAATAACCCTATTAATTCATGTCTAAAACCCAGCATCTCTACTAACTGATATTTTGCCATTTATCAAAACAATCTATCTCCCTAATATCTCACTTCATTTCTTTTTCATATATCCACTAAGATCCCATTGTCAATAAATACAATCTTAGAACACGTATTTCTGTCGTCAATTTCCAAAAAAAAGTCTGCCATATGCAGTTAATAAAGAGTTAAATTCAACACCTTTTTTACCCCTTTAAACAGTTTTTAGGATGACAAAATGTAAGACTTTACTTGCAGAGACTTAAATTACACAAAATGGTTGGTTAGCAATCTGGAGAATCATAGTAGGAAAAAATATTGAATAATTTTCTCCATTGTTCTGCAGGTAATGTGTAACATTTTACTTAATAACTACATCTGCACTTTTACAACCTCACTTGACAAGGATTTGCTCTGCCTTTCCATGTTAAACAGAAGTACAGCGTTAACAGGAAATTTTCCAACAAAAACAACAAAAATAGTTAAAAACAAAAGCAATTATTTTTCTAAAATTCAGATGAAGAGCATATGCATTTATACTGAATTTGGAAATAAAAGTAAGTGCTAGAGCTGCATACTTGCACAGGTGCCCATCCACAATTTTTCAATTCCCACCTTTTCACGGCAGCTTAGATGCCAAGAGTAATTTCTCTCCAAATTCTGGAGGCATCCTGAGAGGCCTTAGCATCACGCAGAGAAGCAAAATTCTCCCATTTTTCTGATGGAGTTCCTACAGAATGTGAATTCAGAATCAAACTGCAAAGACTAGATTGCCACTCAAAATCAGTGTCAAGGTATTAAATTGAAAGTACAGTTAGCTCATCACTGTTCCTAGGACACCATATCCTCATTTCAAGGAGGAAAAAAAAAGAGAGCCATCATTTTCAGTATTTTAAGTACTATCTTTGCAGTATTCTGTAAATGGAAAGCCATTTGATGAAAAAGTTCCTTTTCATCACTCTTCTATGTGCACACACACAAACAAAATATATCTTTTTCAGCTAAAAGCAAAATACCAGTTGCTTGCTAAACGAACAGAAAACTCCTTCTCTTCAAGCAATATTGAATAAATTTTCCTGCAACAAACCAGCATTATCTTAGACCAAACTTAAATAATCTGAGCTTAAACACAGAGCACTGAGTCTCACCCTAGAAATCTTATGTATTGCTAGCAATGAGGGCAGTTCAGTGTCTTTTCTTCCTGCTGCTGGCAAAGCAGGTGAGCGTGGCTAGCAAGAGAAAATATGGAATACAGAAGCAATTTTTCTCAAAAAATATTTCTGCTATTTGAAGGAAGCATAAAAAAAACCTTTGCATTTTCAAAAATAAGGTCCACAATTGCTTCACCTGAATGAAAGGCCATTTGGCTTCACAAACTTCAGCTATAGTGCAATTAATTCACCTCTATTTTGCAATCAATTTCAAGATTACACATTTCAAATTCCCCATAACTGTAACAAGACCAGAGGTTCATTCTCCCTGTAAAAATGAGGTGGGGAAATAAATTTAATGCAAAAAAAACGTGATGCCTGTGTGACATATAAAATAGTATCTTCCCTGTGTCAAACACATGGTATGAGTAATTCACAGTCATACACTCCAACACAGACAAAAAGACAACTGTCGATTGGTGCATGTGTGTACACACACGTGCCAGTGCTATTAAACCAGAGCAAGGAAAGATGGTGAAGAGGTACTTTTTTACCTGTTAATTTTCCACACAGCAGTAGTAAAATCATTACTGATGTTACTAACTATTGTTACTAACAATTACATTATTACTAATGAAGCATGAAAGTGAGGTGAAATGGAAAGTGCAGAATTGCTGGGCTCAGTGATCAGTGCCACAAAATTCAGCTGGGAATGTTACTAGTTGTGCACTCCTGTTGCCATTGGGGCCATTTTCCTTAAAGACCACAATAATGGGACTGAGGGCACCCTTGGCAAGTTGGCAGAGCATAAGAAATAGGGAATACTTGTGCTCCATCAAAGGACCTCAACAGGCTGGAGAAATAAAGTTCAGCAAAAGGAAATACATGTTCCTCACCACAAGAGGAATAACTGTGTGCACCAGTAAAAGTCTTGGGACCAACCAGGGGGAAAGAACTGGGCATAAAAGGATGGCGGGGGGTGGTCCTGGTGGGCAAGAAGTTGAACATCAGTTAGCAAAGTGCCCATGTAGCAATGAAGTTCAACACTCTCCGTGTCAGGAAAAACAGTCCCAGCAGGCTGAGAGGGATGATTTTTCCCCTCAGCACCAGCAAGATCACATCTGGAATATCACCTCCCGTTCTGGGCTTCCCAGTACAGAAAGTACTTCCCAATACATGGACATACTGGTGTACATCCAGTATGTATATCCAGGACACAGAGAAGCTGTGGGTCTTGGAGCATCTGTCATATGAAGAAAGGCAGGAAGAGCTGAGTTACTTTATCCTGGAGAAGGCTTAGGAGGGATCTGAATCAGTATTTATAAATATTTGCTGGAAGGGAGAAACCAATCCTCTTAAAAGCAAATATTATGGGAAAGGAAATTCAGAATCCACTCTCTCCAGATTTCAGTAAAGAAATTTGATATGGTATCACCTAGCAATTATTTACTGAGTTGGAAATACAAGCATAACACAGAAATAAAGTTGATATAAATGTGACAAATGGTAACATATTGAATGGACTTCTTTAAAATCATTCTTCACACTCATCTTGTTATATGTCTGTGAACATGGTGAAAAACAGAGGTGTTTTTGATAAAAACTGGTTACAGGAAGCCCTCTTGATACAGGGGAGGTTCTTGCTAACTTACAAAAGAAATTGGAGGAACATTTGCACAGGCATATTAGAAATGGCAAAACCTCCAACAACTCTTCAAACCACATGATTACTAATAGCAGAATTTCTGTGATTATTTCTGTGATGGTCTCTTATCATTTGAGAGCAACATAAAAAGATAAATCACACACCCATGTTTACTACTAACAGATTAAACCAACCTGGCATATCTGTAAATGAAACTTGATATTCACCGGTGCCTGACAAAGTATTTTCAAAAGACCAGGTGGAGCATTAGCATTCTTATTCAAGTCTTTGAGCAAACATCTCAGGTACAAGGTTCAGAATTCAGGAGAATCAAGTTAACTAGCCTCTGTATCTTCCTATTTATTCTGTTTTGTCAGACAGACTAAAAGGTGCTTGCTCTGCTTGTTTGATCCTAGCACAAAAACACTGAGGAAGACACATGATCAATGTTTATAATTTATTGAGGGCTACCCACCAAGGAAGGAGTTGGTTTTAAATAACAATCTTGAGAGATTAAAAATTAGGAATCAGAGAATATATTTAGGTTGAAAGTTCAAAGAAAGCTCTAAGCATTAGGAGAGGTTTTGAAATACCTTTCCAGAAAGAGTAACAGGGCAATGTACTTAAAGGTAGACTGTGATGACTTTATGACTGGAATTAGATAAGATTGTTGTCTAACTCAGAAAGGTCTTTTCTTCAGCCCTGAGTTACTACGATGATCAACTATTCCCTGTTCTGCTCCCCTCCTTCCCAGACTTCTTGTTCACACTACTCCCACTGAAGTTCAGCTAGGGCTATGAGAGGACTTCATGCAACTTTTTATCTTTAAGAGAAAAACAATCTTAAGACTTAAACTCCTACCCCTCTAGCTTAAATGATTTTATAGAATATTGCATCAAAGCTGATGACTAGAAGCTCTCCTTGAGATCAAAAGATTTAATCAGTAGCTAAACAGAGCAGTGCACCGCAAACAAAGTGAGATGAAATTGCCTCTTTGGGTCTTCATTAAATATTTGTCCTCCTTGCCAGTTTGATGGATTCCTGCTTACTATATAAACAGTCAAAGAAGGAATTTGGTTGTACTCAAAGCATATACACCTTAAACTCTGTCACTATTCAGAATCTTGGAATTTAACCTGTCTGTTAGGACATACAACTATCCCCACCCACCACAACCTGGTACTTTTATGTTAATCATTGAACAACCCATTCAGAACTATTCTATGGCAGTGTATAAAGCAGAAACAGCTACAGAAAATAAAGAGGGCATATTCACATGACTACAGCTACTGGCCATTGTCACATAGTTATTTGTATAGCAGTAAGTGAACATTGAGCAATACTGCAGACAACTAACTCTTCTCCATTCAGCTCCCTTCAAAGCTATGTCCATCAATAAACAATCATCACTGTGGTTTCCTGACCCAAAGAGCGTGCTCAACCTGTTGCAAATGTTGAAAAGGTAGGCAGGTCTGTCATTCACTGAAGTCACCAAGCCCACAATCCCTTCTATCAAACACAAGTCATGATTGTACGGCCAATAAAGTCTGGTGAGTGTAAACACATTTACCCACCTCCCTCTGGCTGACAAATTATTTTTTTCATTTTATTTTAGAAAAGAAGCAAATGCTTTTCCAATATAAGTTGCTCCAACACTTGACAGCCAAACAAAAATGCACACTGGACTGAAATTTACTCTGTGACATATATTGTTCAAACACCAAATAAGAACTTCCATGTTTCACTTACACCTTACAAAGCCAAAGCACTGGACAGAATAAGGCCAGTCACACAGAAAAAAGTATTTCTATAATAATGGTATCTTAGAACAATAAATGTTCACCAATTAATAAACTTCAGCCACTTTGTGGACTGGTGTCCATGACAGCATTTCCAGTTAGAGACAGAAGATTTGGAACAGAAACCAAATTTTTCTCCTGTTCCAAGTTCAAAGATGACCTCCACTTTTACTGACTGTCATTTGACCTCTACAACCTCTTATTCTGTGACAAACCAAATTCTCAACATCTGAATCTCTTTTAATTGGTTGGTTATAGTCTAGACCAAGGCTTCCACCTTAAATGCCATAAAAACGCTGTTTATGTGAGTATGATTTAGTTTAAAAATGACCTGCAGTCTTGGATCTGACAGAAAGACTTGATATCAAAATGTTTTTCCTCACCTGACTAGTCTCCTTTTAAAATTTGTCTTTTTATTTCTGGTTTGGGCTTATTTTTGTCTCCCTTATTTTGTTGCTGTAGAACAGTGATATGAAAACTACTGCATACAGGCTTGCTTTCAAAGTAAGCATATTGAGTGGTTAGCCTGGCTCATATGTTCTTGCTTACCTCACAGATTTCTGTGTTATTATTAGTTTCTTCTACTAGCATAGCAGTCTTTTGCCACACACATGCACACACTTTTACAATAAGCTCACAACTTACAAAACTTGCAAACCACACGTGCTGTAAAAGCACACAAACCCCTTAATTTCCTCATTCTGCTGCGATGTACAGGATCCATCTATAAAACATAACATCTTTTTAATCAAAAAGCGGTATTTTTACATAAGTGGAACAAAAGAACTTAATAATATTTGCCATTTACAGTATTGTCAAAAATGTGTTAGGCTACTAAAGCAATTAAGCCCAATCTAAATTAGTCCAATTTGAAATGACAAAACCTCAGTCTACTTTTGCCAGCAACAAAAGTAGTGAAATATATGAAAATTCACTAATGTCACAAAACTAAAATATGAATAATTTCTACAATATGAAACCATTATCTCATCAGACTAAAGCTATCATTTTGCATTTTATGAAGAGATGCCTGGCACAGGAATAACACAAACATCTTACTGAATAGTAGGTCTCCCCAGTTCAGTTCATTTAGCCAGCAAGTGTCAAGAACTATTACAGTATTGCCTTAGAGGCAGTAAGTGAAATTCTTGGAAGTAGCTTATGACATTTTTTAAAGCTTTTTTTCAAAGGGTGGAAATAATCAAAGCAGACATCACACAGATTTTAGTTGCTGTAGTTGAGAAAGTCAATGCTTTCAATGGAAGTTGTGCTATCCCTTGTCCAAGTTTTCCCCATCCTGTACCACAGAAAATATGGGTTTGTACACACTAAAAACAGAAGGTAAAACAGCCTGGTTATTCTCAGTCTTTTCACGTGTGGCAAAAATAAGAGGACATATGTGATTCTAAAGCACCATCCTTACACTCAACCACCTCCAACTCTGCAAGAGATTTCAGGCTATAAAGTGTAAATCATTACTGCATGCTCTAATAGTACTTTCTATTTAACCAGGAAAAATCCCCTCTTGAATTACAATAAATAACTACAGTTTTGTTTTAAATGAAATGATGTAGTTTATATCTGACCTGAGTTTCAGTCTTTTCCTAGTGGGAAATATAAATTCAGCATTTGGATACATAATCCTACAGCTCTCAGAAGAAGCCGACTCCGCCGCGAACACTTTACATGATTTATAGCTCTCCTCCAGATTCAGATGACAAGTCTCGGCGGAGCAGGTGCAACGGGGTATTTTTTCCTTCCTTCAGACATCATTCCCTCGTATGTAAATTAATTAGCAAGCCATCCTCACTTTCGTGGGGAAGATGAAGCTAATGGAATATCAGCGTTTGGTTTCTCACGAGGAGTGGGTGACCCGGCGGAGGGAGGGATGGAGGGAGGGAGGCAGGGAGGGGGCTCGCCGCTGTTACTGCCGGAACCACAGCGATTTTGACAGCGTCAGCGGCGATAAAGTGAGCCTGGCTCCCGCGCACTTATGCCAAGAGAGCGATTTTTAAACCACGGGCAGGATCTGGGGGGATCTCGGGGACGCGAAGCGAACAAACCCCGCACACCTCCCGCGGCAACACGAGCATTCCTCTCCTCCCTGCCGGCAAGTTGGAGCTGCCCTGCCGGCGCCGCCGTGCCCCCTCCGCGCCCCGCCTGCCCGGCCCCTTTCCTGGCTGCCGGGGGAACGGGCAGCGCGTCCCGACTGCCATTACCTCCTCCGGAGCCATGGAGCGCCGCGGCCGCGGCTCGCCC